>JARYGA010058229.1:0-15526 GCA_030545235.1 Helianthus tuberosus
GACCCGATCAAAGCCTTTAACAATCACACTTTTGGAATGACTTTCATTTTGACGAAGTTATTCATTTCTTTCAACAGACAACTCTGTTTCCCTTTTCTTTTTCTCTCCATCAAAAGCAACAATTTCTTTTGTCGCCTATCTTGTGCAAGGACGCTCCACTATCAACAATCTTACGACTATCGAAAGTTCCTCCTGGAATATCCTACACACTCATTCACTGATTAGTTGGAGAGGGGGACCCAAGCCTTTGTGGACTTGGGTCGTCCTTGATCATCAAGGAAAGTGATTTCAATCACTTGATGATTAGGAAAAAGAACCTGTGGTGCTCCCCCTGATTGAATTACCTGCTTTTGCTTCCAAGCTGTTTGTCCTTTACCAGTATTTGAATTTATTGTTTTAGCATTTACTGGTTTTACAGTTTCAGATTTCGCTTGTACAGGTTTTTCTTCTTTGACCTCTGATTTTAAGGCCTTTTCAATTACCTTTTGATTCTTTTGCTTTAACTTCTTTTCCCTTTCTTTCAAGACACGTGGGTCTTGTTTCGGGAAAACTGATCGTTTTCGGTAATTGATTTCTTGGGGAGCACTTGTTTTTGACTTCAGCTTTTGTACGTGTGGGCAATATCTTACAATATGCCCAATTGTCCCACATTCAAAACATGTTCTCCGCTCTACAAACTTCGGAGAAACATGTTGATGACTAGACGGAGAACCAGACAATGAACTTTGTGATCTAGACGTGCTTGGACCTAAATCACATGCGTTGGTGTGTTGGGTGTAATTATTCTGATCATTTCGTTTTAAAATTCTAACTTGTTTTATAAACTCAAGGTTAGATTTATCCTGAAATGTTTCAAGTTTGTCTGAACCCGTGGATCCAACAAAGTTCATTTTCGGTTCTCGTTTCTTAACCGGAGCTCTTTTGTTTTGCACCTTTTGTTGTTGAACCTTTGGTTGTTCAGCCTTAGACTGCTGAACTTTAGGTGCTTGAACATTCTTGTTCTGAGCCTTCTTTCTCTGAACCTTACCCTTTCCGGAGTTGACTTGTTGTTTTCGCTCAATTGGTAGTTTTTGGTTTCCGTATTGTTTTCTAATTTGTTCACACGGAATTGGATCACATTGAGTGACGGTAACTTTGCCACTCTTGTTCCCCAAAAACTTATCAGTGCATCCTTCAAAAATTTGCTCAATTAAATCTTGATTTACATTTTTAATTGGAAAATCTTTGTTAGAGTAGATTTTGCTATCTCCTTTGAGCGTGTACAACAAGTTATTCTCTTCACTGCTAGATACAAGGGACTCCACTGCCTTTGACATTTCAGTCTTACTCGGTTTCACTGGTGGATCACACAGGATGTGATTCTCGATTGGAATATCTATTGTAACCGAGTTAGACTGTTGTTTCACAATTTCTTCAGATTCATCATCCGAAGAATCAGCATCCTCAACAATGGGAGGACTCTGTTCCTTAACACACGATGAATCTGACACATTCTCAGATTCTGATTGACCCGAGGATGATGTACCAGTTGTGAACCCGAGGCCTGCTGCAAAGTCATCTAGATTGAGTGACACAGTAGGTTCAAAACGGGGCATATCCTCGTCATCAGGCAATTTGGAGTAATTGTGATTCATTGGGGGAGGACATGATTTGAATCCAATACATAGTTTATCCCCCTTTTTCTTTTGAACGTCGATGATGTGATCCAATACATAGCGGGAATTGGAATAGCTTTCCAGTTTCTGCTTAATTGTCTCACATTCACATCGAGCCGTTGCCAACTCTACCATTTGCTTTTCAATTGTGTCAATAAGATTATTGTTTGCATGTTGTTTTCGCAAAACAGCCTTTTGTAATTCTGAAACATCATGTCTTAATGACGCAATTGTTGCCTTAAATTCCTTTTCATTTCTGGTTAAAAACAAGTTAGCTTCAGTTGCTTTAGAAAGATCTACAATCAATTCTTGATTGTGTTTGTATGTGATTTCAAACTGACTTTCCTTTTCAGCATATTTAACATTTAAACTATCACAATTTTCACAGCTAACTACAGTGGGTTCATCGACACATACCTGACTTGATGAACTGTCGACATTAGCCATAAAGGCTGAATGGAGAGAAGACGAAGAGTCAGCAGCTTGATCCACCAAAATAGATCTTCTTTCAGTTCCTGCTGCAGCTTCTTCCAAAAGCTCATCAATAACTGCATCGACCGACGCACTTGATGTCTCATCCACATGATCATTGCCTGAAGTGGAGGATTCTTCATCTGAGCTTCCACTATAACCAGAACTGTCTTCACCTTCTGAAGATTCACCAGCAGATACGGATTCTACTACCTTCTCAATCACTTTAGCATAATATGCTGTTCCACCATTTCCTCCTTCTACAAACTGAAGGTTCCAATTGCAGATTTCATCAGCTTGAACAACCAATCCTCTGTGGGGATTAGTGTTTGTGGATCCAGATGCATTTCCTCCAACGGGAACTATCTGTTGTGGCTGTCCTTGATTCCTGAAGGGATTCTGATTTCCTTGCTTAGGTGGCTTCTGACACTCCCGCTTGAAGTGACCCTTTTCACCACAATTGAAGCAAGTGACAGCATTCTTATCAAAACCATACTTGGTGTTGTTGTTGCTATTCAAGTTGGTTCTTCCCGTCCTTTCCATAAACTCCTTTGCTCTTCGAATTGCACTGGCAAGAGCCCATTTGATATCCATCATTTCAAACTCTTCTCTATCCACTTGCTGATAATCTTCATTGGTTAGATTGATATTCCCAATCTGACCTGCTACCAATCCACTATAAGCACTAACCAAGGTGTTCAACATCTCCATATGCTCCTTGGCTACTTCGACACTGACTTTGGAAAAGTTGGAAGTGTCTAATCTGACTGTGTTCGGATTGGAAGTGGCTTGAAAGTTTGAAGAGCTCCCATAAAATCCTTGCTGTTGCGGTTGTTGCTGCTGAGCTCTGCTTGAATGCATCGTCGTGTATGCTGAAGGATCAAACTGATTTGTTGTGGAAGGTCCGGTGTTTGAGATGAAGGCTGTTTGAAGCTTCGCATGTTGAGAGGCTGGTTTTTCTCCACTGATACCTCCTGCAATCCCAAAGTACATCTCTGGATTTTGAGAAGTTAGTGTTCTTTTTGCCTTAAGCTTTTCTTCTACATCCTTGTTCTCCAGCTTTTGAATTAACTCATAAACGGTGATTGTGTCTAGAACACCATTTTCTTTGAGAATTTCAAGATAACTACTCCACTTTGCAGGTAAGCTATCAGCGAATCTCTTCACCATTTCTTGTGGAGAAGCAGTGACTCTAAAAGCAAACATCTCGCTCAACAAGTGATGGAACCTTGTAGATAATTCTGCCAAAGTCTCATTCTCCATACACGTGAATCCTTCAAACTCTTTCTTCAGTAATTCTTGTTTGATCTTTCTAGATTGAGCATTTCCTTCACATCGTAACGTGAGCATATCCCACAAGCTTTTAGTAGTCGTGCAGTAAACAAACTGGTGGTAAATGTCTCTGTGAAGAGCTTGTGTGAGAATCATGAATGCTTTCTTTTCTAACTCAAATTTCTTCTTATCATCTTCAGACATTGTGCTGTAAGTTTGTGGATTAGATCCTGCAACTTCCAAATCATTATCAAAAGCGGTGAAGAAGCACATCCATAGATCTTGACCTTGCCCCTGAACATAAGTTCTCAGCCTTTCTTTCCACCATCCCCAATCATTGATGTGATTTAGCTTTGGCGGTTTTGTGCTTGTACCAGTTTCACTGTCGTTCTGCATCATAGATTGAATGCTGCTGCTTTGATTTGTGACCAATGCCCATTGATTTGCAGTTATCATTGCAGCTTGAGGTGGGGCAATACCCTGAATCCATGCAGTTTTGTTGAAATCTGGCGCAGATTGCGTAGCTGTCGATTGTGGAGTCAAGGTTGTTTGAGTCCACGCGGTTGGATCCCACTGATCGTTTGTAGCTGATGATTTTGGAGTCAAAGTTGTTTGAGTCCACGCGGTTGGATCCCACTGACCGTTTGTTCCCATTTTATAAAAATTAATATATTAAGTGAAAATTGATTTAAAATTTTGAAAAACAAGTTTTCCCTTTTAAAAAAAATTAATTAATTTTCACAAACTATGTTAATATTTCGAAAGATAACAACCAGCCGAAGGATCCTTGATCGAAAGACCTGTAAAACACAAACTTGTTAAACTTAAACAGACAAGTATCGAAGGATCAATACTTGTTCGAAGGATCAACAGTGTTCGAAAGATCACTGTTGAGTTTCGAACAAAGATTTCGAAAGATTCACCAATCGAAGGATCCTTATCTTTCAAAAAAGAGCTGTAGATCGAACGATATATCCTTCGAATAGATTCCTTGGATCGAAAGATAAGTCACAGACTTCGAAGGATGTTCGAAGGATGATTATCTATCGAACCTCCTATGATCGAAAGATGATCTTTCGCCTTCGAAGGATATCCTTCGATCTGATCTGACACAGTTGACAAAGAGTGACATGTTGGTGAAAAAGGTGATGGGTTGGTGAAATCTTTCGGCAGAAAGTATGGTCAGACCATGATTTTCTGCCAAAACAGATTTGAACAACTAAAATAATACCAAAACAGAAGGTTCTTATCCAGAAAACCGGTCACCGGAGTAAGCCGGAATTTTGGCCGGAAATTACCAAACAACTTAAAAACAGATTTTTAAGTTACCCAAGCCTTCCTTTAACACACCTGGTTAGTTTAGACACGTTTTTAACGTCAAGAAAAGCGAGAAAATCAGTAAAAACGGCTGCCAAAACAGTGAGTTTCATCCAAACACACCAAAGTCTTGTAAAAAACCCGGTTTTTAACAAGGAAAAGAGCCACGGCTCTGATACCACTTGTAGGTCCCTCGGAGGTTGAGGTCAAACCTATTCCTTGTTATGTCTAACACACTAGCGAGTGCGGAATCCAAGCTAGCATGCAAACCGAGATAGAACAAGCACAAACACAACACACAATATTCAACGATTAACACCACTTGTATTAATACGTATGAAAGGTTCGGTTACAAGCACAAGGTTTACAGATGTATTCTATAAACTCTCTCTAATTCTCGTGTGTGTGTGTTCCGAGCAGAATGCTCTCTGTGTTCTCTCTTTGTCTAACTTTTTCACCTCTAACTGAAATGAACACAACACATGGGTATATATACCCGACACAGCTTGTCTGGTCGAAGGATCAGATAGACTGATCGAAGGATCATCTATCGACCACAAACAGCTCGAAGGATCCACATGTACCTCGAAGGATGACATCTTTCGAGGTCCATCTATCATCCATCGAAGGTTCATCTTTCGAGCTCATCGAAGGATCTAAACTATCCTTCGATGACACATCCTTCGACTCAAGCATCTTTCAACCAATGTTCAAACTGTTTGACCAAGTCAAACCAGGAGGATGGTTGACTTAGTCAAACTTACAAGACTAACAAAGACATCGTTTTGTATCATGACAAAATACAGACAAAGTACAGACATAAGTGCACCAACACGGGTCCGGTGACGTCTCTTTCGTACCGGTGAGCAAGTTCCGTCTGATGCGGAATTCTCAGCCAAGGATTTGATCCGGTAATATGGTCTACCTTTTTCTGATGTCATCAGCCACCTGTTGGTGTTTCGAACCAACCTTTGAGATGGTGACTGAAGATGTTAGCAGGGTTCGAACCAACCTTTGAGATGGTGACGGAAAAATTCCGTGATTGCCATTCTCTGGGTGTAACCTCTGCGTCAGCTGATGCAAAGTTGTAACTATTTTGCTCAAGCTCTATGTTTAGCAACTGGACATTCAACGATGATCCCTGTTTTGTGGGGTATTCGTGTTCTCCAGTTTAGCTCTCTAGTAACCGCACGTCCTCTGTGTTTTCATCTCTCAAGTAACCGCACGTCCTTTGCGGTTACCTCGTTGCTGCACATCGTTGGCCATGTGTGGTCGAACTATGTGGGGTACTTGCGTCATTGTTGGCCGTGTTTGGTCGAACAATGTGAATCTGGACTATGGACAAATAAACATGATCATGGGTCTGGTAGTACCCACCATTGTTTATTCTATGCGGTCCGTCGGTGAGTAAACAGTCATAAGCAGACTTGTTACCGTCGTTCCTTAGCTACTTTCCTTCACGCCTTGGTGGAAAGTAGTTTTCATTGAAGTAGACTTGCCGAAGGAGGTCACCGTAGATACTTGGGAATCTGGGTGAGACTCGTCCGGATTCGTTCTGTAACCACTTTCCTTCACGCTTAGTTGGAAAGCAGTTTTCCTGGAAGTAGCTTTGAGCAACCGCGTAGCGGTTTAGTTGTGGCTCTTCCGTAGCTACCGTTAGGGTATTTGTAGTTCGCCGCAGGTACTCGTGAGTATCTGCGGTTTGCATCACAGAACTCGCTTCTAGAGAGTTTGAATCTTGGATGTGGCTCTTGAAGGATCAGGAGTCAGGGTTGCTGATGTGCGGTTGCTCAGCGTACCTGTCCTTTATCCTAAGGAGAAGCTGTTTGCGTTCCCTCCGTGGTTGTGAACCGGACACGAGGGATTTGAACCTCGAAGAAGGTTATATGGAATGCGGTTTGCCGCATTCTGAGAAGCGGTTTTCGCAGTCCAAAGAACAACGCTGGTTCTGAGTATCTGACACACCTGTGCGGGTTCGTGTGTGTCATCTCCGCATATTCCACGTGTGCTCGTGGGTATGTGCGGTTATTAGTTATACCCCTTTACATAATGTAGAGATATATATTTTTGCCTTTTTTGAGGGGTATGTAAAAAACGACATGCGGTATGGGTTATGGTGCGGTAAACCAGAGAAACCGCATGCCGCTTATGTTTGGATAATGTTGTCGCTTTCTGCTGCATACGTCATGATCGTACGTGTGGGTTGGTGAAAGTTGGTAGGATTCTGTCATGTGCTGAAATGAAAGGACGTTTGCACTGCCCGAGGTCATAAATGCACTGTAGCAAAGAGTGAAAAAAGTCTCTTTTGTCAGGCGCGTTGACGGCCACGCGCGCGTGGTAATCGTTAGCGGAAACGTCGCTGAACACGTGGCGTCACGTAATTGGCCCATTTTGAACGTGATGAGTCGGTTTACTGCATCGCATTAATTGCGATGAGTATATAAGGGGAAACCGTTTGTGTTTTCCTCACTTGTTCAAAATTTTCGAAATTTTTCCGGTGAAAGAGGGTGTTCTCTTTGTCTTCTCCGATAAGCTTTGTTTGACATTCCGGTCAAGTTTCTGAGTTTTTTTATAAACTCATTCTTCTATCTTCTTTATTACATATCTTGATGGCTGAAACATCCAATCCACACACTGCTGAGGTGAAAACCCTGAGCATTCTTCACCGGTGGTGGCTGAAGAGGAGGAAGACGGTGGTAGTGCCCCCGGCGGTGGCCTACCAGTTTTGAAGTGGTCACAGAGTCAGTTTAACAATCTGATGACCAGTATCCAGATGCCCCGGGAGTTTGGGGCTGTTTATCCCCAGGAGGGTGACACCGGTGCCGATGCTCCGGCCGGTTATGTCACCATGTGGGCCGATTCTTTCATTGATGGTAACCTTCGTTTACCATTAACTGTTTTTGTTGCTGAGGTTTTGGAGTATTACAAACTCCATATCTCCCAAATGAGTCCGTTTGGGATGATTCGGATTAGAAATTTCGAGTATACTTTCCGTGTTCTTGGCATGGAAATTTCTGTTGAAAACTTCCGGCGGTTTTACCAGTTAACTGTAAATACTGGGTTTTTCTCTTTTAGTCAACGATATGGGAGCCCCAAGATGATGACCCCTCCGAAGGGTATTTCTAAGTGGAAGACAAAGTTCTTCTACATTAAGGCAGCCGCGGTCGTTGCCAGGATGACCTTCCGCATCGTGAACGAGGTGATCCCTGCGGAGGATATTGATCTTCCTAGTGCGGATACGGTGGAGTGGTTTCCACGGCTGAAAACCGTTGAGCATAAGAAGTTGGACAACTCGCAGCTGTGGGTGCTGCGGATGATGTTGACCAGGCCCGATAGGAAGTCAAGGCCCGCTTTGCGGGAAAAGAGTGGTGGTAAGTATTCTTACTCTTGTGCGGTTTCCTTGTTTCCTTATTTGTTACTGATTTGCAATTGTATTTTCAGCGGATGCTGCTTTGTGGAGGATGTTTGATCCGACATTCACGGGCAAGGTTGAGTTAATTCCGCTTGCGGGAGGTGAAAAAGGTTTTAATGTGACTATTGTCAACAACTTCCGCGTTCCTAAACGCGAGGAACTGAATGCACCCCTGCCGCAAGGCCAAGGTATATTCCATAATCTTCTTACTTTGTAAAGAAGTTCACCTTTCTCATTTGCTTGTTTGATGATGTAAACGCAGGTACTCTTGGAGCCCTGGGTAAATTTGAGATTAAGGGTGCCCCTAAGAAGCATGCAGAGAAGAAGCATGTGGAGAGGGCTGTGCAGGGTCACGGCAAGAAAAAGCCTGATGCTTTTGTTGTTCCTCCGTTGGTGCCGCAGGCGGCAGGTATCTCTCGTTCTCGTTTCCGTAGATATACCGATTACGTGGTAGTATCTGACACCCTTGAGGGTTTGGGTGTTCCAGGTGGTGGTGCGGCAGCAGGTGGATCCTCTGCGGGTTCGCAACCTGCTGATGAGAAGAAGAAGCGAAAACCAGAGGAGAAAACTGGTGGGGCCGGTGAGAAGAAACGTCCGAGAATACTGGCCAAACGGACAACTGTTGTGAAACCTGATATTTTCTCTGGTAAGTAATTCATAACTTTTACAAGTGTTTGTCTTTGCACTTGTAATTGATAAGTGTTTTTGCTTTATTTACAGAACCGCAAGCTGAAGGGTTCTCTATATTTGATGCTCCTCACTCCCCCCCCCCCCCGCATGATACAGCTGCGGATGCGGGGGTTACTAAAGAATTTACCAGAAGCCCTTCTGTTAAAGTGGTGCCTGAGCCCTCTGCGCGGGCAGAGGATACTGGGAAGGGACCTGCGGCCAAGATTTTTGACACGGTGGATTCTCATGATAATCTGATCTCCCCGCAGGATACCGATGATCTGAACATGAAGTTTGCGGATACTAAGAAGAAGAAATCTCCTGCTGCTGAGAAGGCTTCCGGTTCGGCCTCTAGGGGTGCGGATTTTGAAGGAACTCCCATTTAGCCTGAAGAGTCTGAATTGGAGTTTTACTACCGCACCTATATGGAAAACCGGGCTGTGAACTACCACAGTCCCCCTTGGAGTGTTATGCAAGGGGATGATATTTGTGCTGATCCCTCTGCGTGTAGGGAAATTTTGGGTCGTTTGGGCACCCCGTTTGAAGTTAACTGAGCCCGCGGTTTGCCACGTGAGCTCCGTATCAATCAACTCTCCTCCATGCTTGTGGGGAGCTCCATAATGGCGAATGCGATTATGGAAGACTACAAGGTATTGGGGCGTAAGGAGGAGGAAACTGCTCGCCTGCGGGTCGAGGCTGAAGAGTTGGTGAGGGTTGCTCGTGAGGGTGCGGAGCAGCTTAAAAGGGATAAGGCTGATTTTGAGAAGCATAAGTAGACTGAAGAGTGGGCCGCAACTGCTGAGCTTAAACAGGTTCGTACCCTCGCCAAACTGCTTTCTGATGAGCGCAAGAGTTGGAAAGAATCTCTTTCTAATGAGCGCAAGACACTTTCTGATGAGCGTAAGACTTTGAAAGAATCTTGGGCCAAGCAAAATGAAACTCTCTTTCGTGTTCGTCAGGAGTTGGCAAATGTCAAGGTAGCAAACGCTGCTTTGAGCAAAGAGAACGCCGCTTTGGTTAAGGAAAAAACTGCTACTGAGGCGGTTGCCAAAGAGGCTGAGGCGGCGGCCAAAGAGGCCAAAGAGGCGGGGGTCCGCGCTTCCAAGGCTCTTGCAGTTGCAGATGCTGACCGCGCCAATTTAAATAAGATTATCAAGGACCTCCAGGTATGAGTTTCTTTTTGCTCTAGAACTTGTGTTTCTCATAAGTATGATTGAACATCCTTATATACTTGTTTTCTTTGTTGTTCAAAGGGTGAAGTGCAGCGACGGGGGACCGTTATTGATGATGTCACTGCCCGCGCTGCTGAAGCTGAAGCGCGGGCTAGGGATGCTGCCGAGGCTAGGGATAGCCTTGTTTCTTCATTCAATCAGCTCAAGGATGATCGCGAATGGATGCGTATTCACGGTATCGGGCATGTAAGTACCCGTTGCCTTTGCTATCTTTTTAGGATTGCCTTTGTTAATCTTACTGCTTGTATTTTGCAGATTGCTAGTGCTATCCTCGATGCACCTGAGAATGCGGCTGGTGTAGAGCAGATTATGCAGCGTGCGCGGGAGGCTGGTTTTAAAGCTGGCTACAACCGTTGCATAAGTCATATTAATGTTTTAGCCCAAGGCGAGTATACCGATGAAAGGTCCGGGTGACATGGCGTGGATACCGAAGCGCGTCTTGTTGCTGCGCTCGCAGCGTACAACGATATGTCCATTTCCGCCCTTGAGGCAGTTGACAAATGCTTAGACGCGGAAGGCTATGTAGACCGCTTGCGGTTGTTATATGCTGACAAGGATGAGGAGGAAGAGACCGCTGGTGACGGTAAGGGTGGTGCGGAGTCCAGCGGTACAAAGAAGTACTAGGTTGGCCTGCGTGCCCTTTTTTGTTTCCTTGATGTAAATATTAGGAACTTTTATGTAAATCTCTTGTGCACTGCATAGGTGTAGAAATTTTTTGAATATAAAGAACCGTTTCGTTGAAGTTATACAAGTGTTTTTTCTACTTGCGTGTTTGAACTTGTATGAGTTAATGTTATTGTGAATAACACTAAGTCTATATTTGCCTTTTGCATATCTAGATGATATGCAAGTATGAAGAACTTTACCCGCTGTGAAGCGCGGTTAAGTATACTCTATACCCTTGTCGTATGAGTATTAGTCAATTCCTGTTTTTATCCCGTTAGGGTTTAGGAATTGTATAGGTTTTGTGAAAACCGTATTTGCATATCCAGCCGGATAGACAGTTGATGTTTTATCATTGCTGGCCTATTACAATACTTGCGTATGGTCACCACTCTGTGTGGGTATCGCGAATGAAGATTTTGCCAATCTGTTTTTGCAGATACCGCAAAGTGGAACACGTATTTGTAATAGAAGTAAATAAACAATATTGCATTGAATCGTTAATTTATTTATTTGCAAATGGCCTGCGGCCCGATATGTTACATGATGAATGTAAAAAACATGGCTTACATGTAACAGCGTCGAAGCTGTTGTGCATTCCATGTGCGTGCGATAGTTTCGCCCTCTAATGTTTGCAGTTTATACGCGCCTTTGCCCAGGACCTCTTGGATGAGGTAGGGTCCTTCCCACTTGGGGGCAAGTTTCCCTGGGCGTTCCGCGTTAGATGCTTCATTGTCACGAATGATGTAGTCTCCCGGGTTGAAGGTACAAATGCGGACGCGTGCATTGTAGTACTTTTCAAGTTTGGTTTTGTACTTGGCCTCATTGATGGCAGTGTTTTCACGCCTTTCTTCCAGGAGGTCCAAGTCAACCCTGCGTTCCTCATTGTTGTCTATCTTGTTAATAGCCAACATTCTAGGTGAGGGGAGGCCTACTTCCGCAGGGATCACCGCCTCAGTGCCATAGACCAGGCTGAAGGGTGTCTCACCGTTACTTGTCTTTGGGCTTGTCCTGTGGGCCCATAAGATACTTGGGAGTTCATCAACCCAGCCGCGTCTGGCTATTCCCAACCGTGCTTTGATGCTTTCGACTAAACTTTTATTGATACTCTCGACTTGGCCATTCCCTTGCGGATGCGCCACTGAGGAGAATATGTGTTCAATGTTTAGCACCTTAAGCCATTTTTGAAAGTCATCGGCAGCGAAGTTGGTACCGTTGTCGGTAACGATGCACATTGGTAGACCGAAACGGCAGATGATATGTTCCTAGACGAATTTCCTTGTTATCATAGCGGTGGTTGAGGCGAGCGGTTTTGCCTCTACCCATTTTGTAAACAGCTACTATGATAAACTTCACTGCACCTGGTGCGTCTGGAAATGGTCCCACCACATCGATTGCCCATTTTTGGAATGGCCATGTAGTGGTGACGGGGATCAGGTTGTTCTTGGGGCGCAAGGTCTTGGGAGCATGCCACTGATAATTGAAACACTTGCGCAAGACTTTGACCGCATCTAGGTGCATGCCGGGCCAATAGTACCCCGCGTTCATGATTTTGGCCACCACCATGCGTGGGCCTGCGTGTATGCCACATATTCCCTCGTGTATGTCTCTGATAAGGTATGTGGCATCTTGGGGGTCGACGCATCGTAGGAGTGGTCCCAGGTATGATTTACGGTATAAAATACCGTCTCCCATCTGATAATGACACGCTTTGTGTTGTAACTTACGTGCCTCTGCTTTGCTTTCAGGGGTAACACCTGATTGTAAGTATGCAATGATTGGTGTCATCCAGGATGTTGTACCGTACTGGATGACATTGACCTGACGCAGGGGTACTGAGGGATTTTGCAGAATCTCGATGCGTACCTCTTTTGCCAGGTGTTGGAAACTGGTGGATGCAAGTTTTGACAGTGCATCCGTAGGTTTGTTATCACTCCTGTTGATATGGCGGATATTGAAGGACGTAAACTTTGATATCAGTTGCAAGGCTTGCTCGAGGTAGAGGATCATGATATCCCCTTTTGCGGCATAGTCGCTGTCACACCCCGGATTTCCACGTGTCACCGGTGGGCCCGGTGGGGGAGTATCGTGACGTGGTTGGCAACATAATAGTCAAACAACACAATATTTAAATGCACAGCGGAAGCAATATATAGATTTAATTCAACCAAACGATATTGTAATATTAAGTATCACAAATAGTCGAATTTAAATCCACAGGTAGATCACAAATAAAAAGGAAACAAATGTTCAACAGATATGACATCCAAGCTGGCGAGACTTAATATGGATGCTAGGAGACAAGCCAGCCTATTTCGCGTAGTACCTGCACTCAATCTTTTTAAGAAAATACGTCAGTTTACACTGGTAAATACAATCAACCGACTCATTTTGAAAAGAGTTTAAGAAATGCATTTAAGGCACAAGGCACAAATATTTTATAACTTGGGATAATTATTTAATATATAAGCTTGTAAAGGATTTACATGTTTCTTATGCGTTCAGTAGCCCGGATCGAGCCGGGTTAAAGATCAATTAACACACCACTTTAATTATGAGACACTACAGGTGTACGCCTACACCTGAGTGCTAAGGTCGTGGCCATTTCGTAAAATGATGCCAGGGATATCCGGGACACGGTCATTAACCCCCCAAAGGCTTTAAGCAACAAAACAAATTAAACGGAGTCATCTCAATAATTTAACCATAATAAGATTAAATATTCAATGCCCGACCAAGCGGTATTTTATATACCTTACCCAAGCCCGTATAGGGAAATAAGTTAAAAGTATTTACCTGAGCAAGTATAGTTCAAAATCAGCGAGTGTGGTATCTTTTACTGGTTCTCCTAATCTGGAACGAAGGTTTATAACAACCTATTAGAATCCTAACGGATCTTTAATTAAGCTTAAGCTTAGACCGGTTAGTTTTAAGGATACGGTTCGTACGCACGATTAAGCGAAGACCGGATAGAATGTGATTTAGACCCGCCAAGTTTGAAGACTTGTTTAATATGGGTATATGATACACATTCTGGATTTTGAGAATGAACCGATAAGGTTTGACCCGTTTCGGCTAATTTATGTAAACTAGTTACATAAACCGAACCGAACGCGCATAATGCATAACGGGTAACCGAAAGGGTCGTGAACAGGTTTCCTAAGTTAATACGCTTTAAATATGTGGTGATATCATTATGATATCTTCCATAATGCCCATAACGAGTTTAATCTCTTAATAAGCCCCGTAGGGGTATTTTGGTCAATTGAAAGATTATAAAAGGATTAAATTAGGTTTCTATGAACCGGGTCTGATTACATCAGTAAAATAGCTTACATTAACAGGTTATGTCTAATGGTATTAAGTCTTACGTGGCAAAATGGTTTTAATACTAAACTACGCGTTTAATACGCGTATAAAGCCGTTTTAAGCGACGTACGCGTTAAAATACCAATCTGAGTTTTCTAATCAGCAAAACAGGTTCAAAATACTATATTTATTATTTTAAATCAGTGGCAATTGGATTGGTATCAATCGGGTTTGTAAAACTCGTTTTATGGCTTAAAAGGGCATATTCGGTGTTAACCGAATCAATGCGATAAGCCTAGCTTAAGACCAGCTTAAAAATAATTAAAAATCTCCAAAAATCCTAAAATATTATTTAACATCAGCGGGTAATAGTTTTGGTACCGAAAATCGGGTTTAGATAGGCTATGCGTTAATCGCGCCGTTTAATTAATAAAAAGCTTATTATTTACGCAAATGCGCATATCTCCTAATCTAGACCTCCGCTTGACGTGAAAATTTACGTACATGCTAAATAATCAGTAACTAAGATGATTGCATTTCCACATTTTCAAAATACTCGTTATAAGGTCATAAGGGCGTTATGGTCCACTTTAAGCGATTAACGGAAACGTGTGCATGCAACGGATAATCAACGAAACAAGTATAGAGACTTATACTAACATGCAACCCAATCCTAATGAGACTTTAAGGTATGTCTAATACCAACTAAAACGGGTCAGAACCGAAGTCAACGCAAAAGTCAAGGTTTTGCGCCTTTCGGTTCCGAACCGGGTTTAAATAGAAATTTGTCGAGTCGGGCAAGCGCAAACAAGTTTTTATACTTATTACCAAGTTATATTAAGGTTAGAACAAGTTACACGCCTTACGGATTACATTTCATGCATTAAATCATAAATGTCAATTCTGTTGACTTTTTCGGTCAACGTTTGACCCGACAAACGACCTAGTTAGGTCTGGAATTGGTACTTGCCCTTATGAGGGTTTAATACCCATATAATTACCTATCTAACGGTACTTTTAATTCGGGTTACGACTGAGCTATCGATAACTAAACCCGAAGTCAACCGTTTAATACGATATGTTGACTTTTAAGCTAAAAACTAAACTAGAATTAATTTAGAAGGGATTAGAGACTTACTAGATGATTAGAGGATGGCTAGGAAGGCTCTTGATCAGTTTGCAAGCTCTCCAATAATCAGAATGCTTGGAATTGATTTGTGAGTGAAAGTGGTGAATGAATGGGTCTTTAAATACAAGTTTCATGCACCATAAGCAAGTGACAACCAAGTCTAAGGCCTTCCACAACTGATCAACACATGTAAGTAGCATGTAGGGGTGTCTAAGGTTCATGCATGTGCAAGAAAAACCGGCCTAAAGGGTCACAAGTGCACAAAACAGCCAACTGTGGGTTCTGCTGTTGCTGGGCGCACCCTCGCGTAGCGCGAGGGGCTGTCGCGCTACGCGACGCCCTCATCTGATCAGAATTGTTTTGTTTGTTGTTGGTTTGAAAGGGCACCCACTTGTTC
>JARYGA010058230.1:0-41735 GCA_030545235.1 Helianthus tuberosus
AGGTTAACTTAGTTAAGGGAATGGCTATTCTAGAAAAATCTTGAATAAATCTTCTATAATAACCGGCCAATCCTAAGAAACTTCTAACCTCGGTTAGTGACTCAGGGGTTTTCCATTTGGTAATCGCCTCGATTTTTATAGGCTCCACATGAATTCCTTCATGATTGACTAAATGTCCAAGAAACTGTACCTGTTCTAACCAAAATTCACACTTCGAAAACTTAGCATAAAGCTTTTCTTTTCTCAATAAACTTAGAAGTGCGTGCAGTTGCGCTGCATGTTCCTCTTTGCTTTTAGAATAAATAAGAATATCATCTATAAAGACAACTATGAATTTATCCAAATATGGCTTACATATTCGGTTCATCATGTCCATAAATGCAGCTGGGGCATTGGTTAGACCAATTGGCATGACAGTAAATTCATAATGGCCATACCTTGTTCTGAAAGCGGTCTTAGGAATGTCCTCTTCCTGTACTTTTAATTGACGATATCCTGATCGTAAATCGATTTTTGAGAAAAATCGAGCTCCTTGCAATTGATCAAACAGATCATCGATTCTCGGCAGTGGGTACCAATTTTTTAATCATGACTTTGTTCAATTCACGGTAGTCAATGCACATACGTGTTGATCCGTCCTTCTTTTTAAAGAATAAAATCAGTGCTCCCCATGGCGATGAGCTTGGCTGTATGAATCCCTTTTCCAACAATTCATCTTGTTGTTTCTTCAGTTCTTGCATTTCTGCGGGTGCCAAACGGTAGGGTGCTTTGGCAATTGGTGCTGTTCCTGGTAGTAGGTGAATTCTGAATTCAACTTCTTTGTCTGGAGGTTGCCCTGGTAACTCTTCTGGAAATACATCTGAAAATTAAGATACTACAGGGATATCCTTTAATTCTTTTCCTTTAGTGTTAATGATTATGGAAATTAAATACACTAATGATCATTTTCTTACATAACTGGCTGTTTTCATTACATAGATGAATTTTGTGGATCTAGAGGGTTTATCTCCTTTAATTGTGATCTTTTCACCCTTTGGTGAATTTACTTGGATTGACTTTTGATCACATAAAATACTGGCTTTATTGGCTATTAACCAATCCATTCCTAACACAACATCAAATCCTGCCAGATTCATGGGGTAAAGGTTTGCAATAAATTTTTGATTTAGAAATTCTATTCTTGTTCCCTGTAAGATTTCAGAAATCTTAATGGTTTCCCCATTTGTGGTCTCTACTAGACATTCTTGTGGAAGTTTAGTTAATGGTCGATTGAGAAGTTTGCAAAATGAAGTATTAATAAAACTTTGGTTTGTACCAGAGTCAAACAATAATTTAGCAAAAATATCATTAACAAAAACCGTACCGGCGATCACATCCGGGATCATCTTTGCTTCTTCTGCGGTCAGAACAAATGCTCTAGCATTTTTAGTATTCTTGGTGTTCAAAGATGGAGCTAGTTTTGGACAGTTCGGCTTGATATGACCTTTTTCTCCACAGTTGAAGCACATTCCATTATTAGGTTTCTTCCTGCAATCTTCTTCCTTGTGCCCTGGTATCTTGCAAAAATTGCAGTAGGTGGAGCATTTTCCTGAATGCTTCTTCTTGCAAGCCTTGAAGTACGGTGTAGAGGTAGAACCTACATTTTTCCCACGGTTGGAATTTCCATAACGAAATTCTTGGGTAAGCCTTTGAGCTAGGTTTCTCCTCTGATTCTCTTCTCGTGTATGCACTAATTCATCAGTCAAGATGTTTGCTAGTTCTACAGCTTCTTCTATGGTTTGAGGTCTAGCTGCCTTGACTACATGCCTAATTTCACAAATTAATCCCCAGATGTAACGGGAGATTAATATTGGTTCAGGTGATGCAAGGGTCGGCACTATTCTAGCGTATTCAAAGAATAACGTAGTGTAACACCCATCTCAATTTTATAAGAATTTAATGTAAATAAACGAGATTATATATAAACAGTACCTTACTTCTTAATGTATTTAACAAAATTTAAGTTTTGTGAAGATCGCATACTAGTTGACTACTAATTAATTTAAACATTCAAAACATGATTAACAAATCATTTACATCATAAACATTGTTCTAAACTAAGATAATTTAAGCGGAAGCTTCAAAAGTTTGTGTTCGGTTCTTCAAAAGCTTGCTTGACCGTCATCCGTAATCCTTGAATACCTAGAAACTGAAATGTTTACATTAAACATTAATATTAGAGTACTTAGAAATATTACATAATCGAAACTACGTTTAAAACGGATTCGATTTCACAAAGAAATGCAAAATTATCATAAATACCAAAGCTCTACCGTAACTTACGGTAGTTACCGTAGCTTCTGGGAAACTTTGGTTCCACCGTAACACAGGAGGAAACCACCGTAGCTCTTTGGTCTCTGATGTATGTAAAATGCAACATATAAATTACATCAAATGAGGCATAAAACTAACCCTTTTTAAGTACTAATATTGGAAAAAGAGTGTTTTTGTCTTCCTTTTGTATTTTCGGGATTAAATGAGCTCAAAAACGCAAAAGAAGCAAAAAGACAGCTAAATCCAACATAAATACAAGAAAAGGAATATTAGTGGACTGCCCGACCCCTCAACGGCACCTTCCAAAGCAAAGTAGAGAAATTAGAAGACTGAACACGCCCCGTGCTCAGCCAGCACGGGGCCGTGCCCAAGAAGCAGCAGAAAAGACAAACCTATAGAAGCTTCTATTGCCCATCACGGGGCCGTGCCCAGCGGACACGGGGGCGTGTCGAAAGTACAGCAGGCGCATTTATTGTAATTGCGAATTACAATTAATGAGGAGAGAGATTGTCAGACGGACACGGGGCCGTGCCCTGCGGACACGGGGCCGTGCCCAGCTCTCTGTTCAGCCTATAAATAGGAGTGCTTGGATTCATTTCATCTCATCCCTTGGCACACCACCTCTCTCACACTTCATCCACCACCCACCACCATCACAACACCATCATCCACCACCATCATCCATTGTCCATCGTAGAGTGTGTGAGTCGTCTCGGGATCCAAGATTGATCGTAAGAGTTCTTGACAATCAAGGCCATGTTTGCCTAAGTCTCTTACATCACTTGGTGAAGACAAAGTGTCTAGTATAATACTTTTTTATTTGTAATCTTTTGCACTTTTTATTTGGTTTTGTATTAATGACTTTAATAACTAGTTACTTATGTTGAAGGTGATCTTTCCTTATCGTTTGTCCGTGGTGTCTTGGCGTTATTTTACTGTCTATATAAAATAAAGGATTTTCACCATTCATATCTCCACGGTCTATATGGAGATATGTTGGCTACCTGGTCGGGGGTTAAGGGAACGGTTTGGTAAAGGTCTTGCCATTGTTCAGTGTTTAGAGGTCCTGCAATGGACCTGGGTCAAATTTAGTAGGACCTCCTTCAATACTTCACGGTATTGGATGGCGGGGGTCCAAACTCTTTGATCCCCTCATAAGTTAACTACTATTAATACTATAACCCGGCTATTTAGGACTGTATCCCTGCTGACTCAGACTACTTAGCCGAGGGTAACGTCACCGCCAAAAGCGGGGCCTACCACAATACTGCATTAATAACTTAATTCATTATCTTCCAATAATCCACCCTTTTAGGATTGTATCCCTGCTGACTTAAACTACTGGGGTGAGGGTAACGTCACCTTCAAAAGAGGGGCCTACTACAATAACTAAGATATAATCTCTTAATTATGTGCAAAAGTGCGGAAATAATCAAAGGTTATACTAGATACGAGTCGGAACCAAGTGATTCATCTTGTCTATCTGTTTTTCTTTTATTTTTATTTTCAGCATTTTAGTTAGTTTTTAATTTTCTTAGTTTAAATCATTTTTCTAAACTTTTATTTTGGTTAGACGTTGAGGATAAACCGGTACTAAAAGCTCTTGTGTCCTTGGACGACCTCGGTATCTTACCAACGCTATACTACACTCAACGATGGGTGCACTTGCCCATATGTGTGTTTAGTGTTAGTGAAATATCGTGTTTTATAAATTTAAAACTTGGCTAAAATAAGTGTTAAAAAGGGCTTAAAATACACACCTAAAATAAGTAACACTTCGCACGCATCAAGTTTTTGGCGCCGTTGCCGGGGACACAAGGATTTTAAGAAAGTTAGGAATCAACGGCCTAATCATTTTTTATTTTTTTTATTTTTTTTTTTAGGATTTTTCTTAGTTTTTCAGCTTCTGCAGAGCTCAGCACGGGCCGTGCCCGGTCAGACACGGGCCGTGCCCAGCATCATCACTGGCAGTTTTTATTTTCTGAGTTACAGAGAGCTGAACACGGGGCCGTGTCGGTGCAACACGGGGTCGTGTCCAACTCCCAGTAACTGGGAATCCAGAAAACAATTACTGTATCTCTGACCACGGGCCGTGTTCACTGAGCACGGGGCCGTGGTGAACTTTCTGACCAACGTTCTTTTCTGTTTTTATTGCAGGACTTGGAACCCAGGTGCCACATTTGACCCTCCTACGTAGTGCATGAGCTCCAGTTCTAGTAGAGACATAAAAGAACCTTTAGAAGAACCCGAACGCTTTCTCAGAAAAAGACTTAAAGCTAAAAATCAAGAGAAAGCTTCGGGGGACCCAATTCCAATGGCGGACCAACGTACCCTCATGGATTACCTACGGCCTACCGTAGGCAATCTCGGCGCCGCTATCAATGCACCAAATGTCGAGGCCAACAACTTCGAACTTCGGCCGCATTTGATACAAATGCTCCAAAACTCCGCAACCTTCCACGGGCTTGCGGACGAGGATCCCCATCTACATATTACTAACTTCTTAGAAATATGTGATACCTTTCGGATCAATGGAGCATCAAATGATGCCATCCGCCTTCGAATGTTTCCTTTTTCACTAAAAGACCGAGGTACGGCTTGGCTTAACACCCTCCCAGTTGGATCGGTAAACACCTGGGATGAACTCGCCCAAAAGTTTTTGTATAAGTATTTCCCTCCTGCTAAAACGGCTAAATTAATGACTGAAATTAATACATACTCACAAGAGGATGGGGAATCCTTATATGAAACTTGGGAAAGGTTCAAGGAGCTTCAAAGAAAGTGTCCTCACCACGGTCTAGCGGTATGGCAACAAGTATCCACTTTCTATAATGGATTGTTGCCACACACAAGACAAACACTTGATTCAAGCTCCGGGGGACTTTTAGGTAATCGTCGTCCAAATGAAATATATAACCAAATTGAGGAAATTGCTCAAACCAATTTTCAATGGCACACTCCCCGAGGTAATAAATCCATTGCCCCGGGTGCCCATAAGGTTGATGAAAGCACCTCTTTACAAGCCCAAATCGAGGCCCTCTCTTCAAAAATCAAAAAGCTAGAAATGATAAAAACGGCCTCGGTTATGGCTTGTGAAGGGTGTGGTGGGTCACATGAAAATTGGAGTTGTATGAAAGAATTAGATGAACAAACTGAAACGGTAAACTACATGGATAATAGACCTAGGCCGTCGGGTCCTCCAACGGGTACCTACAACCAAGGATGGCGTAACCACCCAAATCTTGGTTGGAGAGATCCCGGCAATAGTAGTAACCAACAAAACCAACGAACTAATTTTCAACAACCGCAAAATTTTTCTCAACAACAAGGTGGAAGAGAAAGGCTTGAAGATACTGTATCTCGCCTCATCTCCGACACTGAAAAGAAAAACTCAGATCGATTTCAACAATTGGAATCGAATTTCAGAAATCAACAAGCTAGCATTCAAAATGTTGAAAAACAATTAAATCAACTAGCTCAAAATTTCTCCGAGAGACCACAAGGCGCGTTACCTAGTAATACCGAAACGAACCCGAAGGCACAAGTACATCTCATCACATTAAGAAGTCGAACCGTGGGACCCGAGGATGCTCCATTACCGCCAACTGAAAGAAGCCATTCTGGCCAGCCTATGACTCCTCCTGCGCCAGAAAAAGCTTCTACAACAAATCAAGAGGCCACCAAGACTCCTCAAATTCCATACCCCGGTAGGTTAAATCGTCAAAAGACTGATGAGCAATTCGCGAAGTTCGAAAGTTTACTAAAACAATTGCATGTTAATATTCCTTTTATTGAGGTCCTAACCCAAATGCCTAAATATGCAAAATTCATGAGGGATTTCCTCACTCACAAAAGGAAAATTGAATCATTGCAATTAGTTAACTTAGGCGAAGAATGCTCAGCTCTAGTACTCAACAAACTTCCACAAAAGAAAGTCGACCCCGGGAGCTTCACAATCCCTTGTTCGATTGGAAAGTCCCCCGTCAGAAATGCTTTAGCCGATCTTGGGGCTAGCATCAACCTCATGCCCACATCAATGTTCAAGCGACTCGGCCTAGGAACAACAAGCCCTACAAAGATGAGCATACAACTCGCCGACAGGTCCGTCAAATTCCCACAAGGTGTCGCCGAAAATCTGCTCGTTAAGGTTGACAAATTCGTTTTTCCAACTGACTTTGTCATCCTAGACATGGAGGAAGACACCGATGTCCCTCTCATCCTCGGGAGGCCATTTCTAGCCACCGCCCAAGCATTGGTAGATATGAATGACGGAACTCTTACATTGAAGTTTGGGGATGAGGAAGTGAAATTTGAATGTGGAAAGCGAGTAGAGGAAGAAGATCCGGTCAACTACATGAAGGTCATAGACTCAAGCTTGGATGACGCTCTCCGACGGTGTAACATGGGATGCAACACATCCCACTTGGGTAACATATGACCAGGCTTTGGGTCTAGCCAAGGACCCTTATAAACGTGGCGCACCATGGAGGCATTCCACGGAACTATCCTTAGTTTTATTAATTTTTATGTTTTGTTTTTAGTTAGTTTAACTTTAATGAATAAAACACACTCATGGTGGTAAAGGATGAAAAGGGGAACGAGAAAAATGAACCCATGCACAAGAACAAGTCAACCCGACAATTCTCACCATTTCAGAAGGTTCAACACGGGCCGTGCCCAACCAACACGGCCCCGTGCTGAGCACCCTGCAGAAAACGCCCAGTTCAGGTAACTGGACACGGGCCGTGTTCGCCCAACACGCCCCCGTGTCCATGCTTCAGTTTCTCTTGTTTTAATTCTGTTACTGGCACTTGAACACGGGGCCGTGCCCGGACAACACGGGGCCGTGTTCAGTGCCCAGTAACACGAATTTTTGCTTTTTAAACACTATTTTACACATCTAATCAACCTAAAAATTTATTTTTGGGACACATTGAGGACAATGTGTAATTTAAGTGTGGGGGGGATGCTAAAACCTTGAATTTTGCAAGTCCTAAATACAAGCCTTACACAAAACTCTATTGGAACCGCTAATCACCCCAAATTTTTCAAAAATTTCCATTTTTTTTTACTTGTCTAGGTTTAACTCGGAAAATTCAAGTTCTCAAAAAGGTTATATTTTTACAAATTTACAACCGATAGCGTAGTGATAAAAAGAACCAACATAAGAAAATTATGAAAAGGCATAGCAAACTTATTTAAAATTTGATTATATATACTTGATCACATAAAAACCCATTCCCACAAAAGTGAGTTTTGAGCCTTTATTGAGCACACAATTACATATCATTTGACTAAATGCTCATTTTTCGTTTCTTGTGTGAATAGCCGCTTGGTTCTTACGACTCTAGAACTTGCCATGACACTACATTCCCGGTCCTTATCAACTTAAACCCGAGTAAGTAAATGATGGAGGCATTAGGACTAACCCTTTTTATTTCTACACCATTATTTTTCTTTTTCTTTTACCACCTACCCAAAAATCCCCCTAGTTAGCCCCTTTGAGCCTAAACCTTTTCGTTTCATCACCCAAACAAAAACCCTTTTACCCACCAAAACCCTTTTTTATTTTTAACCCTTTATTTTAGTAACAAGTTCGGTTCTTCGTAAAAAAAAATTGTGTGATAATGATGAAGCAAAAAAAAAAAAAAAAAAACAAGTTAATCAAAAATAACTTAGTTTGAATAAAAGCTTCATCAAAATAAAAAATTGCAAAAATACGAAAACCGACACTTGTTACGCTTTTAGCCCTTTTTCTACTAACCACTAACCCAACCACCTACCTTTAACCCTAGCCTAACCCTTAACCCACAAAGTCCTCTTGATATCTACAAAGGTATAAAAGTTAAAAAGGAGGAGGATTGATTTCTTGGCAAGCCTATGGAAGGAATAAGTTCCATGCCGCTCTCGAGTGATTCACTAAAAATACACCTTCGGCCGAGTGTGAGTGATTTCCCCGTGAGGTATGTGAACTTGTATATAAATAGAATTTTAAAAAGGCATGTTATGCCCAAATAAGTAATTTCTTTTATGAAAAGTTCTAAATAAATCATTACGAATAGGAGTGTAAATAAATAAAAATAAAACCCAAAAAGATCTTGGAAATCCCGACACTCTACGACAAGCCCAAAACCTTCTCTTCTACCTATTCCATTTGGGAGTGTAAGCCACATATTAAAGAGTTTTGCTTGAGGACAAGCAAAAGTTCAAGTGTGGGGGTATTTGATGTATGTAAAATGCAACATATAAATTACATCAAATGAGGCATAAAACTAACCCTTTTTAAGTACTAATATTGGAAAAAGAGTGTTTTTGTCTTCCTTTTGTATTTTCAGGATTAAATGAGCTCAAAAACGCAAAAGAAGCAAAAAGACAGCTAAATCCAACATAAATACAAGAAAAGGAATATTAGTGGACTGCCCGACCCCTCAACGGCACCTTCCAAAGCAAAGTAGAGAAATTAGAAGACTGAACACGCCCCGTGCTCAGCCAGCACGGGGCCGTGCCCAAGAAGCAGCAGAAAAGACAAACCTATAGAAGCTTCTATTGCCCATCATGGGGCCGTGCCCAGCGGACACGGGGGCGTGTCGAAAGTACAGCAGGCGCATTTATTGTAATTGCGAATTACAATTAATGAGGAGAGAGATTGTCAGACGGACACGGGGCCGTGCCCAGCGGACACGGGGCCGTGCTCAGCTCTCTGTTCAGCCTATAAATAGGAGTGCTTGGATTCATTTCATCTCATCCCTTGGCACACCACCTCTCTCACACTTCATCCACCACCCACCACCATCACAACACCATCATCCACCACCATCATCCATTGTCCATCGTAGAGTGTGTGAGTCGTCTCGGGATCCAAGATTGATCGTAAGAGTTCTTGACAATCAAGGCCATGTTTGCCTAAGTCTTTTACATCACTTGGTGAAGACAAAGTGTCTAGTATAATACTTTTTATTTCTAATCTTTTGCACTTTTTATTTGGTTTTGTATTAATGACTTTAATAACTAGTTACTTATGTTGAAGGTGATCTTTCCTTATCGTTTGTCCGTGGTGTCTTGGCGTTATTTTACTGTCTATATAAAATAAAGGATTTTCACCATTCATATCTCCACGGTCTATATGGAGATATGTTGGCTACCTGGTCGGGGGTTAAGGGAACGGTTTGGTAAAGGTCTTGCCATTGTTCAGCGTTTAGAGGTCCTGCAATGGACCTGGGTCAAATTTAGTAGGACCTCCTTCAATACTTCACGGTATTGGATGGCGGGGGTCCAAACTCTTTGATCCCCTCATAAGTTAACTACTATTAATACTATAACCCGGCTATTTAGGACTGTATCCTTGCTGACTCAGACTACTTAGCCGAGGGTAACGTCACCGCCAAAAGCGGGGCCTACCACAATACTGCATTAATAACTTAATTCATTATCTTCCAATAATCCACCCTTTTAGGATTGTATCCCTGCTGACTCAAACTACTGGGGTGAGGGTAACGTCACCTTCAAAAGAGGGGCCTACTACAATAACTAAGATAATCTCTTAATTATGTGCAAAAGTGCGGAAATAATCAAAGGTTATACTAGATACGAGTCGGAACCAAGTGATTCATCTTGTCTATCTGTTTTTCTTTTATTTTTATTTTCAGCATTTTAGTTAGTTTTTAATTTTCTTAGTTTAAATCATTTTTCTAAACTTTTATTTTGGTTAGACGTTGAGGATAAACCGGTACTAAAAGCTCTTGTGTCCTTGGACGACCTCGGTATCTTACCAACGCTATACTACACTCAACGATGGGTGCACTTGCCCATATGTGTGTTTAGTGTTAGTGAAATATCGTGTTTTATAAATTTAAAACTTGGCTAAAATAAGTGTTAAAAAGGGCTTAAAATACACACCTAAAATAAGTAACACTTCGCACGCATCATCTCTAACGTAAATTACGGTATATACCGTAATTTACGGTAGACTCTGGAATATTATGTTTTATTTGATTTGATTGTTTACTTGAGCCAAATTCTCGGATTTCATTCCTACAACCCAACATGTTAAATACTCGTATTCTAATATGTCATTTGTCAACAATAACAAAAGACCGAGTAACCATACTACAATGTATTACCATGCCTTATTTGGTTATTCGACCCGTTTGGCTCATCTAAGGAATCCTCCATTTTGATGACTACCAACGAGGTCTAACCAGATTCTTGGCCTATTATTCGACATAGCGAACATCATCGCTTTAATCCAACTCAACTTTTAATACACAAACCAACTACACATATGCTAAATATCAAAATTTACTCAAATGTAACGAATCAAGTTACATACCTTCAAAGTAGGCCTTTCAAACGTGGTTCGCCACCCACTTGTCCGCTTGACGCTCCTGCGTCCTTTCCTATAGTGTTCATTTATGACATATTTAGAATTCTCTTTAAATCATAATTCGCATAATACACCGAAACATCATAATTATGCGTTTTAACTTTGAATTTCAGTTTTAAGCCTTCTTTGAGGCATTTTCACAAACACTTTATGGGCAGATTTTTACATGATTAAATATCAAGTCTCTAGCTTATCACTTAGTCCTAATTTCACATCAATCAACCATTTTACATAATTGTTAGCTTCTATAATTCTGAAATCACTTCAAAATTGTCAAATTACACTAGAACCACACCCAATTTCCTAGTGTTTATCAAATTCTACATAACCCACTAATCACCTACAATGGTGTTCATGGATTTTACTAAAATTTCACATGATTTCAACTTGCATTTGTCTAGGGTTTGTCCCTGGACACTCTATTCTTCCTAGTTCATCATAAAACAAACATGCAACCATAAATTTCAGATTATCCCAATTTCATGAGAATTTCAAGTTGAGAGGTTTCATCAAATTTTACATACCTTGTAATCCTCTTGTGATGAGGATCAATAATCTATGCTCGATTTTTGTTTTTTGATCAGATTTGGACCTCCAATTTGATTGTTTTGTGCATGTTAGGGTTTTTGGAAGCTCTGGTGTTTAAGTTTTTTTTTTTTTTTTGTGTTTTATCAAATATTAGTTTCAATTTTAGCACATTTGGTCCCTTGCCTTTTGTTTTTATTTTATTTTAACCTTTAACTACTCATATGTCTTTAACTAACTAGGCTAGTGTTAATCCTAGTTAGTTTATCTTACTAATATATTTGCAAACTAATTGCAATTTAAGAAATTTGCATTTTCGGGATGTTACAAGTCCATCCCCCTTAAAAGGGTTTCGTCCTCGAAACCAAAGTACGTACCAAATAAAGTAGGGTAGAGACGTCGCATCTCCTCCTCGGACTCCCACGTAGTGTCTGAGCCTTTCCTATGCTCCCACTTGATCTTGACTTGACTTGATTGATTTGTTTATTTCGCAAGTGTTTAATCTTCCGATCTAAAATTTCTATGGGCCTTACAATATAATTCAAGCGATCATCCACTTCGATATCTTCGTAGTGTATATAAGTTGTCTCATCCGCTAGACATTTCCGAAGATGTGACACATGAAATGTGCTATGGATCCCACTTAGTTCCTCCGGCAGTTCAAGGTGGTAAGCTACCTTTCCTACCCGTTCTATGATCGCGAACGGCCCTATAAACCTCGGGCTTAATTTTCCTCTTTTTCTAAACCTAATAACCCCCTTCCATGGGGATACTTTGAGCATGACCTTGTCGCCAACCTGGAATTTGATTGGCCTATTCCTTTTGTCAGCATAAGCCTTTTGTCTATCTTGAGCCGCTTTCAAGTGTGCCCGAACCACATCAATCTTTTCATTAGTGGCTCGTACTATATCTTGGTGGGCGAGTTCACGTGGACCCACTTCACCCCAACATTTCCTACCATAGAGCATTTCGTACGGTGCCATCTTAATAGTAGCATGGTAGCTGTTGTTATACGAAAACTCGACCAATGGTAGGTAAACATCCCAACTTCCTCCAAAGTCGATTATACACGCCCGTAGCATGTCCTCCAATGTTTGTATTGTTCTTTCACTCTGTCCATCTGTTTGAGGATGGTACGCAGTGCTAATGAACAATTTGGTTCCCATTTGCTCTTGGAAATCTCTCCAGAAATTTGAAGTGAACCGGGTATCCCTATCAGACACGATGGATACCGGTACTCCATGACGTACTATTATCTCATTAGTGTAAACTTCTGACATCTTTTCTGACGTATAAGTCTCACGGATCGGAATGAAGTGAGCACTTTTCGTCAATCTATCCACCACTACCCATATGGCATCAAAACCGCGGTTTGTCTTTGGTAGTTTGGTTAATAGGTCCATCGTAATATGTTCCCATTTCCAAACCGGAATTTCCAACGGTTGAAGTTTACCGTATGGTTTTTGGTGCTCCGCCTTGACTTGTAAACATGTCAAGCATTTTTCCACGTATTTTACCACATCTCTTTTCATTCCGGGCCACCAATAGTTTTGCTTTAAGTCGTTATACATTTTGGTCGCTCCCGGATGGATGGAATAACGGGACTTATGAGCTTCATCGAGTAGAAGCTTTTTAACTCCACATGTGTTAGGAACCCAAATTCTGTTGAAACGTGTTTTCAAACCGTGGTTGCCTACTTCGAGATCTTTAACTTGGCCAACAATCCTTTCCTTTCTCCAGTTTTCCGTCTTTACTGCTTCATCTTGTGCTTCTCGGATTCGTTCGAGTAAGCCTGAGGTCACAATGAGTTGTAATGATCGTACTCGTATCGGGACCTAGTCCACTTTTCTGCTCAGAGCATCCGCCACCACATTTGCCTTTCCGGGGTGATAGTGTATTTCACAGTCGAAATCTTTCACCGTTTCTAACCATCGTCTTTGTCGCATATTTAACTCCTTCTGATCGAAGAAGTATTTCAAGCTCTTGTGATCGGTGAATATGGTGCACTTTACCCCATATAAGTAGTGCCTCCATATTTAGAAATCTTGAATGAATCTCCTATAGTATCCCGCAAGCCCCAAAAAGCTTCTAATTTCCGAAGGGTTCTTCGGGGGATTCCATTTTGACACGGCCTCGATCTTTGACGGATCCACCAATACTCCGTCGGCACTTATGATGTGGCCAAGAAATTATACCTCTCATAACCAAAAGGCACACTTAGAGAATTTCACATACAACCTTTCTCGTCTAAGCGTCTCTAACACCTCTTGTAAGTGGTGTGCATGTTCAGCTTCGCTTTTCGAATACACCAAAATATCATCGATAAACACGATGACTGACTTATCCAACATTGGCTTGCAAACCCGGTTCATGAGGTCCATGAAAGCCGCGGGTGCATTTGTTAGCCCAAATGACATCACGAGGAATTCGTAATGTCCGTATCTCGTGCGGAAAGCCGTCTTCGGCACATCTTCCTCCTTGACCTTTAGTTGGTGATACCCCGATCTAAGGTCAATTTTTGAAAACCAGTTCGCACCTTGTAATTGGTCGAATAAATCATCTATCCTCGGAAGCGGGTATCGGTTCTTTACCGTGAGTTTGTTTAACTCCCGGTAATCGATACACATGCGCATGCTTCCGTCTTTCTTTTTCACGAACAGTACCGGTGCGCCCCAAGGAGACACACTTGGCCTTATGAACCCTTTGTCAAGCAGGTCTTGAATTTGGGACATCAACTCTTGTAATTCCGACGGTGCGAGTCAGTACGGTGCTTTTGCTACGGGTTTTGCGCCCGGAATCAATTCGATCCCGAACTCTACTTCCCGTTCAGGCGGTATCCCCGGTAAATCCTCCGGAAACACATCTTCATAGTCTCGTACTACCGGTACGTCTTCAATCTTCCGTGATCCTTTCTCGGGCTCATTTGTGTATATCATGAATGCCTTGCATCCTTGCTTCATACGCTTGTGAGCTTTCAACATTGAGCATACTATGGGGTTGCCTCCTTTTTCGCCATAGATAGTGACGTGTTTCCCGCTCGGAGATATTAGCTTTATCTCCTTACGAAAACACACGACCTTCGCATGGTACTGAGATAGCCAATCCATCCCAACGACTACTTGAAATTCCCCCATTGACATCGGGATTAGATCTATCAAGTATTCCTCATCGTCTATGTTTAATTTGCAGCTTCGACAAACGTCACAAACTATAAAACTTTTGTTATCCCCTATTTCTACTTCTAAGGGCACAGATAACTTTGTCAATACAAATGAAGGATGTCGAATAAATCCATGCGAAATGAAGGATTTATTCGCACCCGTATCAAACAATACACGTGCTGGAATTGAGTTAATTGTGAATATACCTGAGACCACGTCGGGTTCTATCTTTGCTTCAGCCGTGGTAAGTTGGAAGGACCTAGCCTTCGCCTTTGGAGCTTCCGTTGGAGACTCTTTTGTGTCTCTCTTTCCAACCAACTCGGGGCATTCAGACTTTTTGTGGCCGGGTTTATAACATTTGTAACAAACGGAAACTTTTCTGGGGCATAGCGATGCAGTGTGCCCCGTCTTCCCACATACCGGACATGGCTTGTCTTTGAAGCGGCACTCGCCTTTGTGCCCTTTTCCACATACTTTGCAACTTGGCGACCCGCCTTTAGTCTCCACTTTCTTCCCTGATTCAGCAGTTCTAGCTTTCTTTGTAGGGCTTGGATTCACGTCCTGTGCCCTTCGCTCACCCCTTTCAACTTGTTTCTTTAACTCGATTTCCCGCTCCCGGGCGGTATTGATGATTTCTGTGAGAGTTTCATATTTTAAGGGAGTCATAAACTCCCGGTATTCAGCACTCAGCATGTTGTAATAGTAGTATATCTTCTGCTCTTCCGTGGTGACCAACTCGTCACAGAATCTCAGCTTATCCATGAAGATACCCGTGATTTTATCAATTGATTCTCCCTTTTGTCTTAACTGGATAAATTCCTCTTTGATCCTGTTGATAACTGCTTTGGGACTATGGTGTTTAAGGAACGACACCTTAAACTCATCCCAAGTCATGACCCTTGCCGCTTCGGCTCCTATTTCCATCTTTTTATTGTCCCACCAATCTTTGGCTTGACCCCTCAATTGACCCGTTTCGTAAGCAACAAAGTCACCTACGTCACAGTGGGTTCGTTCGAACACTCCTTCAACATCACTTAACCATCTTTGGCATATTATCGGGTCGACCTCCCCGTTATAGATTGGCGGTTTACACGCCATGAATTCCTTGTACGAACACCCCTTGCGTTCTCCCGATTTTCCTTTTATAAGGTTGACACTATCTTCCAACCTTTTGAATCGCTCTTCAACAAGCGACAACACCGTGCTTTGAATTTTGTCTATAAACCCGGATAGACTACCTTCAATTGCCTTCCCTACTTCTTCGGCAATTATCTCTTTCATTTGTTCGGTGCTTGTTTGCACTGGATTATCATCGTTTCCATCAGACATCTTGAAACTGAAATGTTTACATTTAAACGTTAAACATTTCATTTATAACATTACTTCGTTTTTTTTGGTTTAGCCAAGTTCCTAACTTGCTTTAACCGTTCACTTTTAGTGCACTTTCCGGGTTTGAGTGAATTAACACACTCTTCCCATGCACATCGATTCACATCTCGTTTCTTACACAATGTATAATCTACTAACATACTAAATTAATTCTTACCAGACGATCGATCAAGCTTGAACCGAACACTTGTTGACAACCTTAAGCTCTGATTACCAACTTGTAACACCCATCTCAATTTTATAAGAATTTAATGTAAATACACGAGATTATATATAAACAGTACCTTACTTCTTACTGTATTTAACAAAATTTAAGTTTTGTGAAGATCGCATACTAGTTGACTACTAATTAGTTTAAACATTCAAAACATGATTAACAAATCATTTACATCATAAACATTGTTCTAAACCAAGATAATTTAAGCGGAAGCTTCAAAAGTTTGTGTTCGGTTCTTCAAAAGCTTTCTTGACCGTCATCCGTAATCCTTGAATACCTAGAAACTGAAATGTTTACATTAAACATTAATATTAGAGTACTTAGAAATATTACATAATCGAAACTACGTTTAAAACGGATTCGATTTCACAAAGAAATGCAAAATTATCATAAATACCAAAGCTCTACCGTAACTTACGCTAGTTACCGTAAGTTACGGTAGCTTCTGGGAAACTTTGGTTCCACCGTAACACAGGAGGAAACCACCGTAGCTCTTTGGTCTCTACCGTAAATTACGGTATATACCGTAATTTACGGTAGACTCTGGAATATTATGTTTTGTTTGATTTGTTTGTTTACTTGAGCCAAATTCTCGGATTTCATTCCTACAACCCAACATGTTAAATCCTCGTATTCTAATATGTCATTTGTCAACAATAACAAAAGACCGAGTAACCATACTACAATGTATTACCATGCCTTATTTGGTTATTCGACCCGTTTGGCTCATCTAAGGAATCCTCCATTTTGATGACTACCAACGAGGTCTAACCAGATTCTTGGCCTATTATTCGACATAGCGAACATCATCGCTTTAATCCAACTCAACTTTTAATACACAAACCAACTACACATATGCTAAATATCAAAATTTACTCAAATGTAACGAATCAAGTTACATACCTTCAAAGTAGGCCTTTCAAACGTGGTTCACCACCCGCTTGTCCGCTTGACGCTCCTGCGTCCTTTCCTATAGAGTTCATTTATGACATATTTAGAACTCTCTTTAAATCATAATTCGCATAATACACCGAAACATCATAATTATGCGTTTTAACTTTGAATTTCAGTTTTAAGCCTTCTTTGAGGCATTTTCACAAACACTTTATGGGCAGATTTTTACATGATTAAATATCAAGTCTCTAGCTTATCACTTAGCCCTAATTTCACATCAATCAACCATTTTACATAATTGTTAGCTTCTATAATTCTGAAATCACTTCAAAATTGTCAAATTACACTAGAACCACACCCAATTTCCTAGTGTTTATCAAATTCTACATAACCCACTAATCACCTACAATGGTGTTCATGGATTTTACTAAAATTTCACATGATTTCAACTTGCATTTGTCTAGGGTTTGTCCCTAGACACTCTATTGTTCCTAGTTCATCATAAAACAAACATGCAACCATAAATTTCAGATTATCCCAATTTCATGAGAATTTCAAGTTGAGAGCTTTCATCAAATTTTACATACCTTGTAATCCTCTTGTGATGAGGATCAATAATCTATGCTCGATTTTTGTTTTTGATCAGATTTGGACCTCCAATTTGATTATTTTGTGCATGTTAGGGTTTTTGGAAGCTCTGGTCGCCCCCCTGATGTCTGGTTCGACCTCACACACCAAAGTGTGTTTAAGTTTTTATTTTTTTGTGTTTTATCAAATATTAGTTTCAATTTTAGCACATTTGGTCCCTTGCCTTTTGTTTTTATTTTATTTTAACCTTTAACTACTCATATGTCTTTAACTAACTAGGCTAGTGTTAATCCTAGTTAGTTTATCTTACTAATTTATTTGCAAACTAATTGCAATTTAAGAAATTTGCATTTTCGGGATATTACACGTAGTGTACCCCTTACTATCCACTCCAGTCATCCTAAGGTTTAGGAACTTATTTGCTATCTGTTCCTTTTCATTGGGAGGGCAGAATTTTCTTTCTACCATAGTCTTAAATTCCTCCCATTCCATATTGTAAACCCTATCACTTCCCCTAGACTGGAGGATAGTGTTCCACCATTCTAAGGCTGAGTTCTTAAACATATTGGAAGCAAACATTATCTTATCCTCTTCTGCACACTTGCTTATTTTTAGGACTGTCCCAGTCTTTTCTTTCCAGCGTAGAGATGCAACGACCCCTTCGTTGACCGAGAATTCCATTGGTTTACAAGACCATAATTCTTTATAAGAACAACCATAAGACATGGTTCTTCTTCTTTTGGGAATGGGCATTTAAAGTATGGGTCCATTGTTTACGCTGTGTTCAGGTTCAGTGGGTCGTTTACTATCACGTTTACTTTTATTATCTGCTTCCTTAACCGTTTTGATAATATATGGCATTGCATCTATTATTCCTTGTGCCACTATGTGTTGGATGGCACTGTTATCCACTTGGTTTCCATTATCGTTGTTGTTCGGGTTATCGTTATCCAGGTTATTGTTACTCTGGTTATCGTTATTCTGGTTTTCCTGGTTCACTTCGTTGTCCATCTGAATTTTAAACATTTACCAATGATTAATATCACAAGATAATATTTAAGGCAAATAATCACACAACACACATATTGATCAAAAACGTCGAGCATTGCGACTTACTCTTTCTTATATATTATGCATCTAATACAAACCAGAACTGGAATTAAAATTTACAATACTATTATGCATCATTAACCACAAAGTGGTCTATACTACGATAGATATATTATTATTATTATTTTTCCTACACACATATTATATATATATATATATTACTATCACCATCACTGATATGGGTTCATCCAGAACATATTACGCTCGTCGTACTTCCAGACGAGTCGTTCTCCAACCTGCCTCATCCTCTCACTACTTTCTAAATTCTCCTCACCAAAGGTTCGGAGTTCTTGCACATTCTCTACACTCATTGGGTGTGCAGGTGCTGGTACTAGATCCGTGTACTGTGGCATGGGTTCTTCCTGGGGATATTCATCATTATCATAGTAGGGATCTAGAGGGTCCAGACCTAGGTAAGTAGCTAGGTTTGGCATGGGTTCTTCTAATAGGTGGTAGCGTTGCTGATAATCCCTATGATCATCAAACCACGGGTCGTAGTCTGGGTCTAAGGGATTGGGTGCTGGTATTCTAGGTATCTCAGTGGGATCAAAGGGTGGTGCTGGGATTTGGTTTTCTGGGTTGACTTCAATCTCCATTGGCTGTGTGGGAAACAAGGGAAATGGTTGAGGTGCTATGAGTTGCTCCAGGTTTGGGTTGGCAGCTGTGGTTGCTAAAATATGGAAGTTTGCTAGACTCCTATTGAGCATGTCTTGGGTGTGGGCATCTGTTTCTCTCTTAGCAGCTGCTAGAACTCGCTGCTGTTGTAACTTTTTCATTCTCTTCCTACGCTCATGTGCTCCCCTACTGAACTATCCTCTCTTTTTGGGAGGGAATGACTCTTCAGACTGAGCCTTAAACACGAATATCCCATCTTCATTGTTAGTTGAATACCCTGAAAGGGCAGGCTGTGAAGAGGTGCCTTCGCTCCTAGGTGAGCCGGACAACTGACGATAAGCATCAGAGGGTCCTTGATCACCCATACTGTAAACTAACAAATAGTCAAATAACACACAACAATAAAATACAGATATGCACGTATTTCCGTAATTAATTTCCTAACAATTTGAATAATATCTTTGTGTCAGCAGAACACTTCTGTGGCTGAATCAGTGGCTTAGCTCTGATACCACCTTCTGCCGCAACCCTCGTCCCCTGACAACCCGGGAACGGGATGCCGCGACCAGTTTCGGTGGTATCCAGGTTTTTATCATTTTGGCAGCGGAAATTACATCAGGACCGTAGTCAGGAAATATTTTATCAGAGTAAAATACCACGCTTTTAATATATTAAACACATGGGAAAATCCCAAGTTTCAAGTACACACATTTTTATAGGGTTAAACCCTATTTTATTTTAAATAAAACATCTCTTTATTTTAGGTAACTTTATAGCCACTTTTCCAAGCCTTCAGTGCTGTCCAGCTGGCTTCTATTTGGCTTTCACATTTTGTTACCTGAAACGCGTTTAAAAACATTTTGTCAGTGGGAAATACTGGTATGTGAATCTCAGTTTAATCAAGTTAGGTAAAACCATTGTACAGTATTGAGGGAAGTCGCGCAATTACATTTGTTTCCATCTACTTTAATTACCACCCACGGTACTGTCAACCCGACTTGTGGTCATGTTACTACTCACAATGTAGTAACAAATTTTGTATACAAAACCCCAACATACCGAAGATAATTGTAGAATACAAATACTCAATCACTGTTTAATATAATATTAATCATATGAGGTTTTGTAAAAACAGTTTGCAAAAAGGAAATTACTCACATTGCTGTCTTAGAGTTTTCCTTAAGGGTTTCCTGGTAATTATCTATTAAATACACAAATGTACACGCGTTATTATAATAACCCAATATTTACATTAGTAATACCCTCCCCGAGACGGCATTCCAACGACTACGTCGGGCAGAACCACGACAGTCGTTACGGAACCCTGGATCAATCGGGCAGCGCATCTAATACGTAACCGGGGTTATAATACTTACAACGGGGCAGAACTTTGTTATTTAGGGGGTATTATACCCGAAATCTCTAATTGCTATGTAGAATTTTGAGAGAGAGAACGAGAGATTGAACGGTTTGAAACTGAGGCTGAAGGCCTCAATTTATAGTGCCTATTCGACTTCCCTCGCGGCCCGCGAAGGCTGTAGTCAAAGGCTACACGGCCCGCGACCTAGGGAGTCTACGGCGTAGCCTTGTCCGGTCAACAATCTAGGTTCAACAAGTGGTGGACGCGTGGCAGCACCGGGTTTTGCCTCGTTTATGAGCTCTTGCGGCCCGCGTAAGACCAAGCGTAGGTCTTCGCGGCCCGCCACAGATTAATAAAATTTGTTTTTTAATTAATTTTTAATAAAATAAGGTATTCGGGGCCTGTTTTCGCATACGGGGTGTTATTTTAGGACATATAGGGACATTTTAAAATATATTAGGGGTGTTGGAATATTTTGGAGGGTTGTTATAGTGATGTAAGAGACTTAGGTAAACATGGCCTTTGATTGTCAATAACTCTTACTATCAATTTTGGACCCCGAGACTACTACACACACTCTAGATGGATGGTGGATGATGGTGGTGGATGTGGGTGTTGTGATGGTGGTGGAGTGTGGGTGAAGTGGTAGAGAGGTGGTTTGCCAAGGGATGATTTTGAAGTTAGCCAAGCACCCCCTATTTATAGCCTGAGCAGAAGCTCGGACACGGCCCCGTGTCCGCTGGGCACGGCCCCGTGTCCATCCTTATTCTCTTTCTTCATTAATTGCAATTTGTCTGCAGTAGCTCCACACGCCCCCGTGTCCGCTGGGCATGGCGCCATGTGCAGAAGCGTATATGTACTATAAAGATTTGCTTGGACTCTGCGAATATTAGCGTTGACCATGGTCCGTGTTGAGCTGGGCACGCCCCCGTGTTGGGAATAGAAGCTTCTATAGCTTTGTCCTTTCTGCAGACAATTGACCACGCCCCCGTGTTCGCTGGGCACTATGTTAGATTTTGCTGCATATTTGTTCCTTTTGTTCATTTACGCTCATTTAGTTCTGAGAATACAAAAGGAAGACAAAAACACACTTTTTCCAACATTAGTACTAAAAATGGTTAGTTTTATGCCACAATTGGTGTAATTTATATGTTGCATTTTACACACATCAGCAACGCACATCCGAATCACCGGCACTATGCTTTATCGACTCGAATGGTTTAGGCCTCTTTACTCTTGCCACCTCGTTAGGAACCGGCGCCCACTTGGGACATTTTTTAAAGATTTCCCAAGCCCCTGCGTGTGACAACTGGCCCAAACCGGTAATTTCCGTACACATTAATTATTGCTTAATGACTGCAATTATGAGTTTAACTGTCAGCAATGTCTGAACACATGATTAAACAAGTGAATTCATACACGTTGTATACTACAAAATATTGCTTTATGCATAAACGAGAGCGTTGCGTCAAAAATAATGGTAAACTCACCGGTAAGACACAATGTGTCAACAGAACTGCAGAAAGCAGTCAGACAATAAAATTGGAACCTAGGTGTAGGTCCGACGACAAGGATGCATTAAAACCCAAGAGTACATACAAGGGTTAATGTATATGCAATACGAAAGCAAAAATAAGCACTAAAAAGCACCCGAAACGCACTTTAAGTGCAGAATTTATATAATTCAGCAATAAATCAGCATTTAGGCATATAAATATTATGCAGAAATGTCGTTTTATTATCCAGAATATTTCCCCAAATGTTGGGAATCGAAAGGGATACAAAAAGGTACTTAAAAGACACTAAAAAGTGTGATTTAGCACTTTAACGAACCGGTGTCTAACCGAACAACCGGATTTAACCCGGAACATAAAAATATTGACATAACATTGTTTATATTTTTCTGAGCTAGTTAGGGTCCCCGAATACCCTAACACCCGTTATTATTACACTACACTCTAGTAACTAGATTAACCACCTATTAACATAACTAGTGCTTAATTATATAATTGAAATGGAACCATAATGCCCCACCCCCAACTAATTCGGTTCCTAGGGAACACACCCACTCTTACACTTTGATTATTTTAGTAACCCATGTTTCATATCTAGCCTACATTTTGCTTAATGGATAATAGTGGAGCATGGGTAATATAATTACCTACAATACAACATTTCTCATTCACTTCCACACTACACAAAAAAAAAAAAGTGATCACTTTTCCTCCTTTGATAACCTACGGCCGAGAGCCAAGTCACAACCACCCACCCACTTTCAAATTCCATATTAATAAACCACATACACTCAAGTGTGTAAGGTCGCATACAAGGAAGCCCGGTGCTTGCGGATTGCCAAGGACCTCTCTACGGCGCTTTTAACCACTCGTTTTTCGCCTAGAATCTTCCCTAGCCTCGAGCTAGAGGTATAATGCTTAAAACTTGTTCTTGAACTATTCTAAAGCGGTTAATAAGATGTATGATGGTTAAAATTCTAAATCTTGCATTTTGAAACATAAAAGTCTACTTAAAATGCTAATATTGGTGGTTAATAGCTTACGAGTTGTGTAAAACATGTAGTAATTAAAATGTATGGTTATTTAAGCCCGATCTATGATGTGGTAGCTCGAATCACCGTTTAACCCGGTTTGGTAAGATCAATGATCTTAACATAAGCTTGTTTTGGATAATACAAGGGTTAAAAGGTGAAACTCTACCACACATGAAACATGAACTTGTGTAAAAGTATTTTTACTTGCAAAATAGTGTTTAAAACTAGCCGATCTATGTATCTACAAGTGGTATTTTCAAAAGACCAAGCATCAAAAGAAATCACATGTTCTAAACCGGATCTTACACAAACAAAAGTGGTTTTTGTGAACAAACAAGTGTGTGGACACTTGTGTAACAAAGGTTTTAACAAAGAAATAATTTTCGTAAAAACCGACTAGAAGTTGTGAAACTTCATATTCGTTAAAAATAAAGTTTTTAAGAAATTAAACTTATTTTTAACGATAACAAGACTTACTAAATGTGCTAGCAAGTTACTATACATTTTTGTAAATATTCAAGTTCATGAAATGGAGAAACTAGTGATTATTGCTGATGAGTATTGTTGATAATTGTTGTTAATGATTGATAATGATTCAAAAGAAAATAAACACACGTTTTGAAAACGTGGGAAACCTCCATTTTTAGGGGAAACTCTGTCAAAATTTTTATAAATTTTGACACTTAGAAAAATATAAGTTTTTGAGAAACTTATTCCCTAAAAATGTGTTTAAAAGTATTACTAAGGTTTCCCTAATTTTTGGTGATGAGAAATGGTGATTTTCAAGAATAAAAATGGATATTAAGTATATTTTTTTTGAAAGAAAAATATATATTATTTGATCACCAACGTTTGTGCTAAGTGTATATAGTATGTGTTATACGTGCTAGTGTATTAAGACTTAAAAATACACTAATTACTCATGAGGAGTAGAAATATAAAAATACACATACAACATACAAAATACATAATTCGGGTGCAAAGTGCAAAACACAAAAGACTTATATTTATTTTTGGAGAAAATAATATAAGTAAAATACGTAGTTAAAAATATGGAATATTTTTAACACAAGAATATACAAAAGAGAGTGACTGTACTTGTGCGACGCAAGTCTAGTGACTAACGTTAAGAAAACGCGTATAGGTTACGACGTTAATTAAGCAAATCCGGTGGAGTTTACGACGCTAGGAACGCAAAGTTATGAGTTCATGCTCCCCCTTTTCTTTTAACTGTTTTCAGTTTTTATAACTTCGGGGGTGAAATACATGTACAAAAGTACAATATTTATAAATGGTATGATATAAATACAAGAAGTACACTTGGTGAGAACGAGAACCAAGTGTGACAAAATATAAGAATACAAGAAGTACGCTTGGTGAGAACGAGAACCAAGTGTGACGAAATATAAGAATATGAGAAGCGCACTTGGTGAGAACGAGAACCAAGTATGAGGCGCTATGAGAAATGATAACAAGAAACGCGCTTGGTGAGGACGAGAACCAAGTAGGATGCGTTATGAGAAATAGTGTCACGAATAGGGTAAAGAAGCACCATTAATCAACGTATACATTCAGACCGCAGAACAAAAGGTTAGATCTAACGGGTGCCTGGCAGCCACACTCCCGGTCGGGGCGAGAACCGAGGAGTGCTTTTGTGTCTCAGAATATACCAATTAAATGCCTTAGGTTTGGTGACGTCCTATGACGTGCCACATGTTAATGGCTTTGCAACCCATTAACAATCTGATAATTACAGAAATACTGTATTTACATAAAATTCATACCATTCTAAAATTGATATATAACTTGAAGTACGTGGGGTACTCAAGAGGATTGATATATAACTTGAAGTACGTGGGGTACTCAAGAGGATTGATATATAACTTGAAGTACGTGGAGTACTCGAGAAAAACTTGATTTATTCACAACTATGTTTTTATACAAAGTATACAAACGTGAAATACAAAACTGCATGAATTCACACCAACTTTATGTTGACGTTTTTCCAAAACTCACATGTATTTCAGGTAACTAGGATGGATGTGCGCGTGGTCTTACTCATGCTCGTGGATGTCGCTTTGTTTATCTTTAAATAAAGTCGTGACTTTTAAGACAATATGTTATCTAGTGTTGTAAACACTTGACATATGTTTTTGGTAATGTAATATTTGAAGTTATTTTTGAGCATGTAGTATGTTTACTCTTCGTATGCAATGAGAACCTTTCATGATCACACCTCGTGCTTCCGCCGCAGAAAGGGGTGTGACAGATTGGTATCAGAGCTGCGATTGTAGTGAACCAGGATTCCTTCTCGAGTCTAGTCTACAATCTCTAGGATCCATTCACGAAAACAAATTTTCAAAGAGTTTTCATTGCATAAAACGTCCCGCGACATCCACTACCTGAAACTGTCTACATGAGTCTAGAGAAGACACTACGAGACTTAGAGTGCACATGAGTAGCACTTGTCGTTGACTAGAAATTACTTGCAATTATGTGTGATAATTAGCATGTACTAGAAGTAGAATGTCACGAGTATATGTGACTTTACCTGAAAGCAATGGCCTACCTGAAGGAAGAAATACGAGGATGAAACAAACTGTACGGACTGTGCAAGGAGTTACGTAATTATGGATGCATACATAATTATGGAATTCAGTGCACAGAAACCACAGCAAGTCTTGTCACGTATAGATTCCCTCAGAGCAAGCCTACTAAGTACTCTGCTAGAGTAATAATTGTTTGACGTCACTTATGTGGTATATATACCTGTGAATATATATGATACTACTATCTAGTGTGACGATATCAAACAAATGTCTAACCCTGTTGTGTTATGTTCTGTCAGAACATGGCACCCAGGAAAACTGTGAATGCTCGCAATGACGATCAACCTCCTCCTCCCCCACTGCCAAGAACTGCTGAAGAGCTGAACGCCCTACTGGAGGAAAGGATCTCCGCTGCTATCGCCCAGTACGAGGCAAACCGAACTCAAGACAGTGGTGGCCCAAGCAACGCTAGGCGTAATGGGAATGGAGATTCGTCTGGAGGCAATGCAGCTCAAGGTAACCTTAAGACACTGTGCTAAGCATGAGGAAATTTATGAACGGTCTTTGTTTCATTATTTCTTCGATTGCTCACATGTGAATTGGTTGAATCAATTCCAGGCTGCACTTTCAAGCAGTTCCTCGACTGCAAGCCAATGAACTATGATGGCACAGGAGGTGCAGTAGCATTTGTGCGCTGGACGGAGAAGACTGAAGCTACTATCCGCATGAGCAAGTGTACCGCGGATCAACAAGTCACCTTTGCTACTGGGTTGTTTGTCGATGAAGCTCTGACTTGGTGGAACCTGCAAGCCCAAACCTTGGGTGATGATGCCGCTTATGGCCTAACTTGGGAGGAACTGAAGGAAAGAATGAGAGAGAAGTACTGCTCTCGTGCGGAACTCCAAAGGCTGGAAACAGAGTTCTGGCACCTGACTATGGAAGGTGCTGACATCAATGGTTACACTCGAAGGTTCCATGATCTGTCAAGAGTGCTTCCCTACATGGTGACTCCTGAATTTAAGCGTGTGGAACGCTACATTTGGGGACTGGCCTCAGAGTTTCGTGGCATGGTGACGTCGGCCAAACCTCAAACGATCACCGAGGCTGTAACTCTGGCTGTCAGCCTTACTGAAGATTGTGTTCGTATGAAGAAGCTATCACTGAACCCAACAGAAAAGACCGAGACACATGCTGAGTCGTCCGGTGACAAAAAGAGAAAGCATACAAGTTTGAACCAAGCAACTCGCAACTACAAGGGTTTCAGCAAGAAGCGCGACACTAATCCGCCTCAGGAGACGAAAACCCATGCAACCAAAGCATACCAAGGCTCCATGCCTAGATGCCAAAAATGTAAGTATCATCATGATGGAGCTTGTCGCATTCCAAGGTGCGACAAATGTGGTAAATTGGGTCATCAAACAGAAGACTGTTGGGGAAAAGGAAAGAACCGAAGTGGAAACGGTGCTGGTAACAAGAATGGTAACAGGAAAGGGCAAGGATGCTTCAAGTGTGGAAGCAATGATCATTTCATGAAGAACTGCCCAGAGAGAAACAACGCTCCGGCTCGAGCATTTTTTATTGGAGCAAGAGACGCACGCGAGGACCCTAACGTGGTCACCGGTACGTTTCTCATTAACAATCACTTTGCATCCATATTATTCGACACTGGCGCCGATTATAGCTTCATGTCTGTGGAATTTAAACGCATACTCGGAATAGAATCTAGTAGATTAGAAATTCCTTATTCCATAGAACTAGCCAATGGTAAACTGGTTGAATCGGGCGAAGTTGTCAGAGGCTGCACATTAGAACTTGGCGAACGAAATTTTAGCATCGACCTCCTACCTATTCAATTGAGTAGCTTCGATGTAGTAGTCGGGATGGACTGGTTGTCCAAGAACAAAGCTGAAGTTATTTGTCATGAGAAAATCATTCGCATCCCTTTAGCGAATGGTGAAACTCTCGTCGTGCATGGAGAAAAACGAGACGCGCCTCTTCGAATCATCAGTTGTATGAAGGCACAGAAGTGCTTGAGGAAAGGATGTGTCGCTTTCCTAGCACACGTTATAGACAAGAAGGCTGTGGAGCCGAAACTCGAAGACATTCCTGTGGTGAACGAATTTCCTGATGTGTTCCCTGAAGATCTGCCAGGATTACCTCCGCAACGACAAGTCGAATTCCACATAGACTTGGTTCCAGGAGCCGCTCCTGTAGCCAAGGCACCCTATCGACTTGCACCATCCGAAATGCAAGAATTATCTACACAACTCCAGGAGTTGTTGGATAAAGGATTCATAAGGCCAAGCTTCTCGCCCTGGGGAGCTCCAGTATTATTCGTGAAGAAGAAGGATGGATCACTGCGGATGTGTATCGATTACAGGGAACTGAACAAGCTCACAATCAAGAATCGGTATCCGCTACCGAGGATTGATGACTTATTTGATCAATTGCAAGGATCAAGCTACTATTCCAAGATCGACCTTCGATCTGGATACCATCAGCTGAGAATTCAAAATGAAAGCGTGCCAAAGACTGCATTCAGAACGCGCTATGGGCACTACGAATTCCTTGTGATGCCGTTTGGATTGACGAACGCGCCAGCGGTCTTTATGGATCTGATGAACCGCGTTTGCAAACCATATCTCGATAAATTCGTGATTGTGTTTATCGATGATATCCTGATTTACTCGCGAACGAAAGAAGAGCACGAGCAACATCTCAGAACCATCTTGGAGCTACTGAAGAAAGAGAAACTTTATGCAAAGTTCTCGAAATGCGAATTCTGGATTCGCGAAGTACAATTTCTTGGTCACGTGGTGAATGAGAAGGGCATTCATGTAGACCCGTCCAAGATAGAAGCGATAAAGAATTGGGAAGCTCCCAAGACCCCAACTGAAGTTCGACAATTTTTGGGCCTAGCGGGCTATTATCGGCGATTCATTGAGAATTTCTCGAAGATAGCTCAACCGCTAACGACCCTTACTCAGAAAGACAAGAAGTACGACTGGGGTCACAAACAAGAAGAAGCCTTCCAGTTACTTAAGAGCAAGCTATGCGATGCACCGATACTATCATTACCCGAAGGCACTGAAGACTTCGTGGTATACTGCGACGCCTCACGACAAGGCTTGGGTTGCGTGCTCATGCAACGCCAAAAAGTCATCGCTTATGCTTCAAGACAACTGAAGGTTCACGAGAGAAATTATACCACTCACGACCTGGAGCTGGGTGCAGTGGTATTCGCCTTGAAGATTTGGCGACATTATTTATATGGTACTCGATGTACAATCTTCACAGATCACAAAAGCTTGCAACACATATTTGATCAAAAGGAATTGAATATGCGCCAGCGACGTTGGGTCGAGCTGCTGAATGATTATGACTGTGAGATTAAGTACCATCCTGGAAAGGCGAACGTTATAGCAGACGCGTTGAGCCGAAAAGAAAGGATTAAGACCCTAAGGGTTCGAGCACTGGAAATGACGATTCGAACGAACCTCACAGCACGCATTCGAGATGCACAACAAGAAGCTCTTAAAGAAGAAAACCGTAAAGCTGAATACCTACGGGGTATGCTGAAATACATGGTGCCAAACAAAGAGGGAGCCTTATACTTTAAGAAGCGTATTTGGGTTCCACTCTATGGTGGCATACGAGAAGTCATCCTTAATGAAGCCCACAAATCGAGATATTCGATCCACCCAGGATCGGACAAAATGTATCAAGACTTGAAGGAGTACTATTGGTGGCCGAGACTCAAAAGCGACGTTGCTGTGTATGTTGGAAAATGCCTAACCTGTGCCATGGTTAAGGCAGAATATCAGAAACCGTCCGGCCTACTACAACAACCAGAGATTCCCGTATGGAAGTGGGAACAAATCTCGATGGACTTCATAACGAAATTACCCAGGACCCCGAGAGGGCACGATATGATATGGGTAATCGTTGATCGATTGACGAAGTCTGCGCATTTCCTACCAATCCGAGAAAAGGATAGCACTGGAAAGCTTGCAGAGATATACTTAAGAGAAATTGTGGCACGTCATGGAGTGCCAATCTCAATCATTTCAGACAGAGATGGACGCTTTGTCTCAAGAATCTGGCAATCATTTCAGGAAGCCTTTGGATCTCAATTAGACCTGAGCACGGCATTCCATCCGCAAACAGACGGCCAGAGCGAACGGACTATACAAACGTTAGAAGATATGCTTCGCGCATGTGTCATGGATCTAGGCGGCAGCTGGGATACTCATCTACCTTTAGTTGAGTTTTCCTACAATAACAGTTATCATACGAGCATAAAAGCCGCGCCGTTCGAAGCTCTGTATGGCCGCAAATGCCGATCGCCCTTATGTTGGGCAGATGCCGGAGATAAACGTATGGTTGGTCCTGAACTTGTACAAGAGACAACCGACAAGATTGCGCAGATCCGAGAGCGCATTAAGGCGGCTCGAGAGCGACAAAAGAGCTACGCTGATCCAAATAGGAAATCGGTAGATTTCAAGGTGGGAGACAAAGTGTTGTTAAAAGTCTCACCATGGAAGGGCGTAGTCAGGTTTGGAAAGCGTGGAAAGCTGAATCCACGATACATCGGACCATTCAGAATTTTGAAGAGAATTGGTACCGTGGCATACAAGTTGGAGTTACCGGAAGAACTTAATGGAGTACATGATACGTTTCATGTATCCAACCTGAAGAAGAGTCCAACACAAGAAAACGTGATCATCCCGATGGATGAAGTGCATATTGATGAAGCCCTCCGATTTACAGAGCAACCCGTTGAGGTTACCGACTGGAAAGTCAACAAGACCAGGAGGAGCAGTGTGAAGCTTGTCAAAGTACGTTGGAGCTCTAAGCACGGACCCGAGTACACATGGGAACGTGAAGACCAGTTCAAGAAAAAGTATCCCCACCTATTCAAGAAGACTCCTGCGAGGGTGAGTCCAGCCTGAATTTCGGGACGAAATTCTTTTAACGGGGGGAGACTGTGACAACTGGCCCAAACCGGTAATTTCCGTACACATTAATTATTGCTTAATGACTGCAATTTTGAGTTTAACTGTCAGCAATGTCTGAACACATGATTAAACAAGTGAATTCATACACGTTGTATACTACAAAATATTGCTTTATGCATAAACGAGAGCGTTGCGTCAAAAATAATGGTAAACTCACCGGTAAGACACAATGTGTCAACAGAACTGCAGAAAGCAGTCAGACAATAAAATTGGAACCTAGGTGTAGGTCCGACGACAAGGATGCATTAAAACCCAAGAGTACATACAAGGGTTAATGTATATGCAATACGAAAGCAAAAATAAGCACTAAAAAGCACCCGAAACGCACTTTAAGTGCAGAATTTATATAATTCAGCAATAAATCAGCATTTAGGCATATAAATATTATGCAGAAATGTCGTTTTATTATCCAGAATATTTCCCCAAGTGTTGGGAATCGAAAGGGATACAAAAAGGTACTTAAAAGACACTAAAAAGTGTGATTTAGCACTTTAACGAACCGGTGTCTAACCGAACAACCGGATTTAACCCGGAACATAAAAATATTGACATAACATTGTTTATATTTTTCTGAGCTAGTTAGGGTCCCCGAATACCCCTAACACCCGTTATTATTACACTACACTCTAGTAACTAGATTAACCACCTATTAACATAACTAGTGCTTAATTATATAATTGAAATGGAACCATAATGCCCCACCCCCAACTAATTCGGTTCCTAGGGAACACACCCACTCTTACACTTTGATTATTTTAGTAACCCATGTTTCATATCTAGCCTACATTTTGCTTAATGGATAATAGTGGAGCATGGGTAATATAATTACCTACAATACAACATTTCTCATTCACTTCCACACTACACAAAAAAAAAAAGTGATCACTTTTCCTCCTTTGATAACCTACGGCCGAGAGCCAAGTCACAACCACCCACCCACTTTCAAATTCCATATTAATAAACCACATACACTCAAGTGTGTAAGGTCGCATACAAGGAAGCCCGGTGCTTGCGGATTGCCAAGGACCTCTCTACGGCGCTTTTAACCACTCGTTTTTCGCCTAGAATCTTCCCTAGCCTCGAGCTAGAGGTATAATGCTTAAAACTTGTTCTTGAACTATTCTAAAGCGGTTAATAAGATGTATGATGGTTAAAATTCTAAATCTTGCATTTTGAAACATAAAAGTCTACTTAAAATGCTAATATTGGTGGTTAATAGCTTACGAGTTGTGTAAAACATGTAGTAATTAAAATGTATGGTTATTTAAGCCCGATCTATGATGTGGTAGCTCGAATCACCGTTTAACCCGGTTTGGTAAGATCAATGATCTTAACATAAGCTTGTTTTGGATAATACAAGGGTTAAAAGGTGAAACTCTACCACACATGAAACATGAACTTGTGTAAAAGTATTTTTACTTGCAAAATAGTGTTTAAAACTAGCCGATCTATGTATCTACAAGTGGTATTTTCAAAAGACCAAGCATCAAAAGAAATCACATGTTCTAAACCGGATCTTACACAAACAAAAGTGGTTTTTGTGAACAAACAAGTGTGTGGACACTTGTGTAACAAAGGTTTTAACAAAGAAATAATTTTCGTAAAAACCGACTAGAAGTTGTGAAACTTCATATTCGTTAAAAATAAAGTTTTTAAGAAATTAAACTTATTTTTAACGATAACAAGACTTACTAAATGTGCTAGCAAGTTACTATACATTTTTGTAAATATTCAAGTTCATGAAATGGAGAAACTAGTGATTATTGCTGATGAGTATTGTTGATAATTGTTGTTGATGATTGATAATGATTCAAAAGAAAATAAACACACGTTTTGAAAACGTGGGAAACCTCCATTTTTAGGGGAAACTCTGTCAAAAATTTTATAAATTTTGACACTTAGAAAAATATAAGTTTTTGAGAAACTTATTCCCTAAAAATGTGTTTAAAAGTATTACTAAGGTTTCCCTAATTTTTGGTGATGAGAAATGGTGATTTTCAAGAATAAAAATGGATATTAAGTATATTTTTTTTGAAAGAAAAATATATATTATTTGATCACCAACGTTTGTGCTAAGTGTATATAGTATGTGTTATACGTGCTAGTGTATTAAGACTTAAAAATACACTAATTACTCATGAGGAGTAGAAATATAAAAATACACATACAACATACAAAATACATAATTCGGGTGCAAAGTGCAAAACACAAAAGACTTATATTTATTTTTGGAGAAAATAATATAAGTAAAATACGTAGTTAAAAATATGGAATATTTTTAACACAAGAATATACAAAAGAGAGTGACTGTACTTGTGCGACGCAAGTCTAGTGACTAACGTTAAGAAAACGCGTATAGGTTACGACGTTAATTAAGCAAATCCGGTGGAGTTTACGACGCTAGGAACGCAAAGTTGTGAGTTCATGCTCCCCCTTTTCTTTTAACTGTTTTCAGTTTTTATAACTTCGGGGGTGAAATACATGTACAAAAGTACAATATTTATAAATGGTATGATATAAATACAAGAAGTACACTTGGTGAGAACGAGAACCAAGTGTGACAAAATATAAGAATACAAGAAGTACGCTTGGTGAGAACGAGAACCAAGTGTGACGAAATATAAGAATATGAGAAGCGCACTTGGTGAGAACGAGAACCAAGTATGAGGCGCTATGAGAAATGATAACAAGAAACGCGCTTGGTGAGGACGAGAACCAAGTAGGATGCGTTATGAGAAATAGTGTCACGAATAGGGTAAAGAAGCACCATTAATCAACGTATACATTCAGACCGCAGAACAAAAGGTTAGATCTAACGGGTGCCTGGCAGCCACACTCCCGGTCGGGGCGAGAACCGAGGAGTGCTTTTGTGTCTCAGAATATACCAATTAAATGCCTTAGGTTTGGTGACGTCCTATGACGTGCCACATGTTAATGGCTTTGCAACCCATTAACAATCTGATAATTACAGAAATACTGTATTTACATAAAATTCATACCATTCTAAAATTGATATATAACTTGAAGTACGTGGGGTACTCAAGAGGATTGATATATAACTTGAAGTACGTGGGGTACTCAAGAGGATTGATATATAACTTGAAGTACGTGGAGTACTCGAGAAAAACTTGATTTATTCACAACTATGTTTTTATACAAAGTATACAAACGTGAAATACAAAACTGCATGAATTCACACCAACTTTATGTTGACGTTTTTCCAAAACTCACATGTATTTCAGGTAACTAGGATGGATGTGCGCGTGGTCTTACTCATGCTCGTGGATGTCGCTTTGTTTATCTTTAAATAAAGTCGTGACTTTTAAGACAATATGTTATCTAGTGTTGTAAACACTTGACATATGTTTTTGGTAATGTAATATTTGAAGTTATTTTTGAGCATGTAGTATGTTTACTCTTCGTATGCAATGAGAACCTTTCATGATCACACCTCGTGCTTCCGCCGCAGAAAGGGGTGTGACACTGCGTATGTGAATGCACTACCTTCTTTCGTCTGGTATTTTGACTAGCTATCGCAAAAACCGTTTCATCACTCGCCCCACTTGGCCGATTCGAATGAGTATTTTTGTAATATCCACAAAACGTCGATATCTTCTTATTCATCTCTCGATACTTTGAGCCCATTGAGTTCACTCCTCGGTACAGTTCTTTTTGCATCAAAGCATGAAATTTGTTGCAAACCTCCTTCCAAAAACTATCAGACTTTTGATTATTACCTACAAAAAAATATCAAGGTGTAAATAAATGTTGTTTTATCTTGAATAAAATATTAGTTTAGTATAAATAAAAAAGTATAACATACCTACGATCGGACACGTAGACGTATTGCTCCACGCCCTTGCCAACGCCATCTCTTCGATCAATGTCCAAGTTTGACCTCTATCGGTGGTTAAATTATCTTGTTCCAGCCACTTTGAACGCTTTTTTTAGATGCTTTCTTAGAACTTTGAGGTTGGGTTTCGGGTACGACGTCTATGTCATCCAAATCGTCTAGCAAAGGGGTATCGGGTGTCGGTTGCAATTGGACTTTCGTATGAATAGGCCGATTTTGGCTTTGTTGGAGCGTTTTAAGTTGTTGCTGATAGTGTTGTTAAAATTGGATTTGTTGAAGTTGAAAGAAACTAGTAGGATGTGGGGTTTGAGGGAGTTGCGTGAACGCGTTAGAAACTTGATTGTAGCTTGAAAAAGAAAATTGTGGAGTCGCCCACATCGGATCAACGGGTGTCGTCCACGGGGTTTGTGGCGGGTTGTTTGGATCCATGGTAGTATTTACTATTCTTTGCTATTGTAGGTACAAATAGTATAACAAATTAAAAATATGAAAAAAAATGAAATCCCATACAAAATATATAAAAATATAAGCTCAAGCTCCTACGGTTCGGTCCGGTTTTTTCCCATACATTGATTTGTGCATCTCTAGTGAGTGGTGAATGTACTGGGTTGGTTAGATGACCAGGTTTTTGAGCCCCGGTTTTTAAACTCTTTTCGCTCATTTCTTTCTTATCACATGTATAACTATAATAGTCATTGTCTCATTGTGCCATGATAATAAGCTTTAGAATCTCCTAATGTTGTAGACAAACATGGCTCGTTATATAAACTAGTTGGATTGAACCCGCGCCTTGCGGCGGAGACGCGGCTAGAATTCGGTCACTTCCTATAGCAATCGAAAATAAAAACCCAAAATTGTAGTCGTATCATAACAGATGTCGACACGTGTTAGATTCTTTAATTTTCTCATGTACAATTGATTTAGATAATATAAACAAAACATATACACTTTGTTGAGTTGTTGCCGTTATTTATAGAAATAAGAAAGTTATCAAGTGAGGAGTTATTCTTCTAACAAAATATATATGTGGTACTAAAAGAAAATCAAAAGTAAAAAATGAAAAGGTTTTTATAAGCTAAAGAATGTGAAAATATCAATTGTATTTTAGCATCAAATATATTTGGTGATTATTTACTTTGTTATATGTTTTATGTTTTTGAGTTGTACAGGTGGGTCGTTGAAGGTAATTGAGATTATGTAGGGAATGTAAAGGCTACAATTGGATTATGAGTTTGGATTCAGTTCAACAAACGCATCATGCACAATTTTAAGAACAATCTAATACAATCTACATCACCATAACCCAATACCAAATTCACAAACAACCCGGCTGGTAACCATTTTCGTCCTTCGACTGACCTTTGCCGCTCCTCAACCATCGCTGCCGCTTGCTTCCGACATCCCCACTTCTCGCCAATTACCATGTCGCCGTCGCTCATCTCTGCAATTCTCTCTTCCCTCTAGCATAACATAAAATACCTCTCTATCCAGCACAGTATGATCCGGCTATAAAAAATAGTGGATCTCATCTTGATCCGGCTAAATCGTTGTGTTGCAGCAGGATGGTGGCGACAAAGGGAAATCACAAATTCTGATATGTTGTTTGACTTTGAATTTCCTTTATTTTGTGGTTAATTTGATACACAATGAAGCTATTAATACCATCTGTTTTGGTAGTTTAAGGGAAAGTTTTTTATCAACTTTTCAAAAATTTGTGAACAATAAACGAAAACAAAATGAATAGGCTCAGATATGCAACTGTGGAGTAGGAACAAAACAGATCCGAATGAAACCATGGCTGCAAATACACAGTTGCATAGTCACAACATACGAACTATGCCATCTGGATTTTGCCCCGCCAAGGTACGACTCCGATCTTCAGTGTCCCGTTTTTTTTGTGGATCATCACAGCCTTTAAACAAATTAATAGAAGAGGCATAAGCACCAAAACCAAAGCGACTCAGGTAACCACTATTGTACCATCATCGTCATCGGAGCAGTGGCAAAATACATCATGGCAGAACCCTAGCCGCCGCTAGGGCCACTGATCAGAAACACCACCACGGCACCAATGCTTGATCGAGAAACCAAGTATCAAAGCAAATAGAGAGAAGGGGATTTGGGACATTTAAGGGCTTTAGTATTGTAACATTGGGTGTCTACAATGACCGACAAAAGATCAGCCGGAGACAAACATGCGTACAAAAACCCCCAAATCAAATATGGGAACAAAAGACCCTAAATGATTCAGGGTATAATCAATACATAACATCGCAAGCACCAAAACAAATATGGAAACAAAAACCCCTAAACGATTCCGGGTATAATCAATACATAAACATCGCAAGGGCCAAGAAGACATCGAAACAGAAGCATCAAACGATGGTCAACTTCAATCGCCGGAAGTCTCGCCGGAGAAGAAAGCAAGACGGTGATACAGAAACCCACCGAATGCAATGGGTTTGATATTCAAAAATCTAAGTGAGATGATGAAATAAGGCTTGCAAATAACACTCACAAAAACAGATGTCAAACCCTTAAAAACGTGGCAGACCATAGGAAACCAAGAGGATGAAGTAGATGATGAATCACCTACCTACCACTATTGAGTCACCTCTTAGGCAACTATTCATTTCCTTCAAATATTAATAGATATATTAATAATAATTTCAATTCAACAATTATTTTACTTAACTTGGCATATTTATACATTATATGGGGTTTGGGTTTTATGACAAAGTTTGGGTGTTCATTTGTTCATTTATTGGTTTGTTTGGTAGATCTGACCCATTTGTTATCACTTCTGACCCATTTGTTATCACTTCGCAAATTTGATGTCTGTTACCGATCTTTCCTTCACATATCTTTCCATCAAGTTCACATATTTTTTTTTTTTTTCTAATCTGGTAGTGTAGAAATAGCTGTTAAATGGAGTTTAAACCCTACCGATTAAACTGGTAAACATATTAAAAAGTGTTCATGATGGTGATGGTGTTCAAAGTTTTAGTTTAGAGTAAACTGCCATTTTAGTCCCTGTGGTTTGGGCACTTTTGCCATTTTAGTTCAAATCTCAAACTTTTTAAATCTGGGTCCATGTGGTTTCACTTTTATTGCTATTTTAGTCCAAAATCCAAAAACCCCATATTTTGACTGTTGAAAGCTGGTTGGTTTGTCTTTTTGTGAAGGGGCATTTTTATTCATCTCAGGTTTTATTATATCATATCAATAATTTATATATATATATATATATATATATATATATATATATATATTTATTGGGTAAGGATATATAGAAAACCACTTTTATTGAGAAAACCCGGGAAACTCAAAGCTCCCGACATTTTTTTTTAATAACACATGTAATATAAATGTTTTTAAGAGTTTTGTGCAAAAAAAAACAAAAAAGCGCCGAAGGGATTTTTTTTTTTAAATAAACAAGTTTCAGCATTTTTTGCCTAACACGTGTTACACAACAAAGTTGCTGAAATTTGTTTTTTTTTTTTTTTAAATAATCCTTCGACGCGTTTTCGATTTTTTTTGCCCAAAACTCTTAAAAACATGTATATTACGTGTGGTAATTTTTTCAAAAAAAAAAAGTCGGGAGCTTAGAGTTTCCCGGGTTTTCTCAATAAAAGTGGTTTTCTATTTATCTTTAGCCTATATATATATATATATAGGACAAAGATCCGTTAGGAACCACCCTTTATTGCAAGAACCAGTGTGAACACAAACAGTAATTCCTAAAAAAATCTAAAAAACACCAAATTTTTTTTACTGTTTTTTTTTTTTGGAAAAATCGCTATATTTTTTTAATAAAAAAATAAATAAAAAATTCAAAAGAAAATAAAAAATTTCGAGTAACAGTTATCTATGCACATGTGCATATGTATCATTTCTTTGTCAAATTCCGTAATTCATTACAAATAATAGTCAATTGCACTTTCATTTACACTACCACGTGTAATACACTACGTACTTTTTACGTTAACAATATTAGAAATGCACATGTGCATCTATATGTATCAACATGAAATAAGGTGTTTTGGTACACTACTTTATCTTTCATCTATCATTCCATCCATAATCACAAGCATGCACATGTGCATTTTTGTCATTTCTTTGACAAATTCCGTAATTCATTACACATATTAGACAATTGCACTTTCATTTACACTACCATATGTAATACACTACTTTTTACATTACCAATATTAGAAATGCACATGTGCATTTATATGTATCAACATGAAATAAGGTGTTTTGGTACACTACTTTGAATATATTTTCCCTTTCATCTATCATACCATCCATAATACACTACCATTACATCCTACCAATACCATTACCTCATACTATCCATAATACAATACCATTAACAATATTTTCACTTTATTACATGTATGTAAACACCATTTATGCCATCAAATCAACATATTACATCATTAATTGACAACTATAACCAAACCATCAACCACTAGATATAACTAACCAAAAAACATGTATATGGGCCTACTTCCCCATTCAAAATCACAAACTTTTTGTACCAAAACACGTTATATCATGGTTATACCTAATGATGCACATGTGCATTTTGAATATTGGTAATGTAAAAAGTAGTGTATTACTAATGGTATTGTAAATTAAAGTGCAATTGTCTATTCCTGATAACGTATTACCGAAGTTGTCGAAGTAATGATACATATGCACATGTGCATGGATAACTGTTACTCGAAAAAAAAAAGTTTTTTTTTATGTTAACGAAATATAGCGATTTTTTTTAAACATTAAAAAAAATTTTGAGTGCTTTTTTGATTTTTTTTAGATTTTATTTTGTGTTCACATTGGTTCTCGCGGTTCTCGCAATAAGGGTGGTTCTCGTATGAACCTTACCCTATATATATATAGGGTAGAGTTCTAGAGTGAACACTAGGTTGAAAGTGAACTGTGTGAACTAATCAGGGCCATTAGATTACATCATCTAGAGATTTTTAAACAATGGCAAGATTGTAATTATAATGTTGTAACTCCCCTTAAAATAAATGACATAAGGGTATTTGTGTCTTTTGTGAATTGCATGTATTAAACAATATAATCAAAATCCTTAAAATCTCGCTAGTTTCGGTATATACAAGATACATAGTTGTTAGTGTATACACATGTGTACAGTCTCGCTAGTATCAGTTTATACAATATACACAGTTGTTAGTTTATACACATGTGTGCAGTCTCGCTAACTATCAGTTTATACAAGATACACAGTTGTTACTTTATACACATGTGTACAGTCTTTTATACATCTGTGTATTATATTCAGAAATGGTTACATATGTGTATATTAACAACATATAGTATATTATGCATGCACACGAGTAGATTTATATACGAATTATGAAATTAATGAAAACGAAACATATCACATGTATGCACAAATAAATAACTTCATCACATATTCAAAAAAAAATTAATGACCAAAAATAATTACAATTCAATCTCAGAGAAATTTTTTAATGTTTATTGAAAATTATAAAAAAGTTAAAAACAATGTATTATGCTATCTATATATACGGATAATAAAAGAAAAACAATATTCAAGTTAAAATTAAAACAAAATTTATGGATAAAGAAATAATGGAGAAATAATTAAAAACGAGAGAGAGAGAGAGAGAGAGAGAGTTATGAGATGAGAAAATTAAGGATTTTAATTAAACATACTTGGGTAATGTCAATCTTACCCTTTTAATCTAAAAAATGATCAAGGGCCAAGATTAGTTCACTCAGTTCACTCTCAAGAAGTTGTTCACTCTTGATCCTAATCCTATATATATATATATAAATGGCACCAACATCACTACCACGTCTCTCTCTTCTCACCGTCAATATCATCACCGGAAACCATAACCCCAACCTGCAACAAAACGTTGGCCGGAGAAAGAGGAAAAAGAAATGAATAAGTAAGACGAGGAAGCTCACCGGAGACACCACCGCTGCCGGAAAAATTCCTGCATCTCGCCTGCCGCCCGTCTACCGCCGCAGTGCCGTCGTTCTCTTTCCATCTCCCTCTTGGGTCTCTCTCTCACCATCGATTCTCGGTGGATCTTCACAATCATCTGGTTCTGATCTGCTTTAGTGGTGGATCTTCACAATCATCAGGTTCCGGTCTACTTCACAAGAACAATAAATCCAATTCAGGTTCCGATCTACTTCACAATCATCAGAATGATAAATCCGATTCAGGAGGAGGTGATTCACAAGAACAATAAATCCGATTCAGGAGGAGGTGAAGGTGGAGGAGGTGAGGGTGTTGGGGCAGTGATGGTGATGGTGGAGGCGGTGAGGGCGAAGGTGGTGGCACCGGGTTGCTTCACGTGGTGTCTGGCGGCTGAGCAGGAGAACTAGGGTTTGGGATTTGGGGGAAGATGAAGAAGGTTCCGTACTTTTATGGTGTCTGGCAGAGGTTTCACAGAGAGAGAAAAAGTGCGGTGCTTGTAGTGGTGGTAGTGGGTGTTTTGTGGTGGAGGTGTGGTGGTGGTGGATCTTCAGTGGAGGTGGTGATTGTTTGAGAAGAGAGAGACGTGGTAGTGATGTTGGTGCCATTTAAATATATATATATATATATACACACACACACACATTAATTATTGATATGTTATAATAAAACCTGAGAGAGACAAAAATGCCTCTGCACAAAAAGACGAAACAACCAGCTTTCAACAGTCAAAATAGGGGGTTTTGGATTTTGGACTAAAATGACAATAAAAGTGAAACCACAGGGACCCAAATTTAAAAAGTTTGAGATTTGGACTAAAATGGCAAAAGTACCCAAACCACAGGGACCAAAATGGCAGTTTACTCTTTAGTTTATTTTTTTCTCAAAACGTAAACCAAACCAAACAGGAAACAAACCGTTAGTAGCGGTTTGGTTTGGTTCGGTTTCGAATTTCAACCGGTATGGGTTCGGTATTTACCGGTGTTTTACTCGTAAATATCGGTACCGAAGAACGGGGTGTCAAAAAATATGGTATCAACTCTTATGAACACTAGAAAAAACACAAAATCCACAATCAATTAGGAATAAACTCTAAGAATACAAACAACCTTCAAACCTTATCTCTCTAAACAACAGATGATTCCCAACTGTATAATCACCGAACGAATAACCAAGAGAACCAAAACCTAATATCAGATTCAAGACGAATCTAATCAACTACACAA
>JARYGA010058231.1:0-15510 GCA_030545235.1 Helianthus tuberosus
CGTATAAAGCCTCGAATGGTGCCATTTGAATGCTGGAATGATAACTGTTGTTATACGAGAATTCGACTAACGGCAGGTATGTATCCCAACTACCACCAAAGTCTATGACACACGGACGGAGCATGTATTCAAGAGGACGGATCGTTCTTTCAGTCTGACCGTCGGTTTGAGGGTGGAATGCGGTACTTAAGTTAAGCGTAGTACCGAGAGCCACTTGAAACGTTTCCCATAGTCGCGAGGTAAACCGAGCATCATGGTCAGAGATGATGTCGTGAGGCGTCCCATGATTACAAATGATCTCATTGGTGTAGATTCGGGCTAATCGTTCTACCTTGTAGTCTTCCCGTATAGGCAAAAAGTGAGTAGATTTGGTCAACCGGTCAACAACAACCCAGATGCTGTCGTGACCTGATGACGTGTGCGGAAGCTTCGTTATGAAGTCCATAGCTATACTCTCCCACTTCCACATAGGGATAGGCGGTTGTTCGAGTAAGCCAGAGGGTCTTTGGTGTTCAGCCTTGACTCTTGCATATGTCAGGCACTTCCCAACGTAGAGAGCAATATCCCTTTTCATGCCAGGCCACCAGTACTTGTAGCGAAGATCCTGGTACATTTTGTCGGCACCGGGATGAATAGAATACCGGGATTTGTGGGCTTCGTCCATCAAAATCTGTCGCAAATCGGTCCGTTTAGGGATCCAAATTCAGTCTAGAAAGTGGAATATTCCATTCGACTTATTCACAAGCTGGGCTCCATCGTGGTAGATTCTTTCCTTCTTCAGAATGCGTTCATTAAAACATGCATGCTGAGCTTCGCGAATGAGGGCTTCGAGATCGTATTGGGCTTGAGTATTACGAATGCTGAGCAAATAACTCCGTCTGTTGAGGGCGTCGGCAACAACATTTGCTTTGCCTGGGTGATAACGAATCTCACAGTCGTAATCGTTGAGAAGTTCTACCCATCGGCGTTGACGCATACTAAGTTCTTTCTGATCAAAGAAATGTTGTAGGCTCCTATTATCGGTGAAGATCGTACACTTGGTACCATACAGGTAGTGTTGCCAAATCTTTAACGCAAAAACAACTGCGCCTAGCTCGAGATCATGGGTTGTATAGTTCTTCTCGTGGATTTTGAGCTGACGAGATGCGTAAGCTATAACCTTGTCCCACTGCATAAGAACACAACCAAGACCAAGGTTGGAAGCATCACAATAGACAATGAAATCGTTGTTTCCGTCGGGCAATGCGAGAACAGGAGCATTGCAAAGCATGTGCTTGAGGGTTTGAAAGGCAGACTCTTGTTCAGTTCCCCAAACAAAAGGCTTGTCTTTATGCGTGAGAGCGGTAAGCGGTACAACGATCTTTGAGAATCCCTCGATAAATCGTCAATAATAGCCCGCGAATCCGAGAAAAGAACGGACTTCCGACGGGTTCTTAGGTGTAATCCAACTCTTAACAGCTTCAATCTTCGCGGGATCGACGTGAATACCCTGACTATTTACAATGTGACCCAGAAACTGAACCTCCTCCAGCCAGAATTCGTACTTGGAGAATTTGCATAGAGTTGATTCCCCTGGAGTAGCTCGAGAACCAAACGTAGATGTTGCGCATGTTCGGCTTTCGATTTGGAATAGATCAAGACATCCTCGATGAATACGATGACGAAACGGTCGAGATAAGGTTTACACACGCGATTCATCAGATCCATGAAAACCGCGGGTGCGTTGGTTAAACCAAAGGGCATAACAATGAATTTATAATGGCCATAACGGGTGCGAAACACGGTTTTGGGTATATCCTCTTCTTGAATGCGTAGTTGATGATAGCCTGAGCGTAGGTCGATCTTTGAGAAACACATAGCACCTTGTAGTTGATCAAACAAATCGTCAATGCGAGGCAGGGGATAGCGGTTCTTGATAGTTAACTTATTCAATTCCCGATAGTCGATGCACATCCTGAACGACCCATCCTTCTTTTTAACGAAAAGGACTGGCGCGCCCCAAGGAGAGGTGCTCGGGCAAATGAAGCCTTTCTCAAGTAATTCCTGGAGTTGGTTTGAGAGTTCACGCATTTCGGACGGTGCGAGTCGATAAGGAGCTTTGGCAACAGGATTGGCTCCAGGAATGAGGTCGATACGAAAGTCGATATCACGACTTGGCGGTAATCCGGGAAGATCCTTAGGAAAAACGTTAGGAAATTCTTGGACCACAGGAACGTCTTTCACTTCTGTCTTTCCTTTCTTTTCCTTCTCCGCTACTACAATGTTAGCCAAGAAGGCTCCGTATTCCTTGCGGAGATACTTGCTAGCTTGGACACATGACATGAGCTTGAGACCTTTCGAAGCAGTTTCGCCATAAACACACAATAAATCACCATTCGCGAGCGAGAATCGAATCATCTTATCGAAGCACACAACTTCAGCATGGTTTCGCGAAGAAAGTCCATGCCTACTATGACGTCAAAACTTCCAAGTTGCATCGGAATAAGGTCGATTGGAAAGATGTGACTGTTGAGCTCAAGAGTACAATCACGAAGAACAGAATTAACGGCAACAGTTCTTCCGGTAACAACTTCAACATCGAACGTCGAGGGGAGATGGGAGCGTTTACGACTAAGAAGCTTCTCGAATTCGAACGACACAAAGCAATTATCGGCTCCAGTATCAAACAAACATGAAGCATAAATACCATTCACAAGGAACGTACCATTGACCACGTTGTTGTCAGTCTGGGCTTGGCGCACATTGATGTTGAAAGTTCTGGCGCGTGCGGCTTGTTGCTGTTGCTGAGGCTGCTGCTACTGGTGCTGCTGCTGCTGGGGCTCTTGTTTCACAACCCTGTTCGGGCACATGTTCGCAAAGTGGTTGGGATCACCACATGTGAAGCAGACTCGGGCATTGACCGCGGGTGCCTGAGCTGCTTGTTGGCCTTGCGGGGCTGGGAGCAGAGCTTGATGAGCAGTGGCTTGAGCTGGCGCTTGACGGGGACCAGTACGGCAGTTAGCAGTGAAGTGACCGTACATGTTGCAGTGGGCGCCGAAACGATAGGCGAGACCCACCGGGTGATGATAAGAACATGTTGGGCAAGCCGGGTGGGGGCCTGTGTATGCACGCTTTGCTGGTGGTGCATAAGTAACTGGTGCTGGTCGGTGGTGGTGCTACTGCTGGGCCGGTACGGCCTGAAGAGGAGCAGCAGTGGTGGTGACAGCACAGTTCTTGTTGCTGGAGCTGCTGTTGTTATTCTTCTTCTTGCGGCGTGAGGACTTTGACGGTTGAGCGGCGACGATTTCGGCAGTAGGTGCGGCGGTGACTTGGTCCAGGCTCTTTGAAGCTTTATCCCACACACCAGCTTTTACCCGCTTGTCGTTGATTTCGGCGGCAAGCAAGTAAGTTTCTTCAATCGTTGTCGTCCTTGCGGCATGCACAAAATCCGCAACACAGTCGGGTAGAGCTCGGATGTACTTCTTGATCGCCATGTCGGGCGTCTTCATTTGGTCGGGACCGATGATGCTGACCTACTTAAAGCAAGCAGTCGGGGCAGCGTTGTCACCTTCCTTCTGCTTAATATTCCAGAATTCGTCCTCCAGCTTTTGGCGTTCATGGGGAGGACAGAACTCATCCATCATGATGGCCTTCAACTCTTCCCTTGTCAGCTCATAAGCTGCATTATTTCTGCGTTTGTTTCTCTCGGCCGTCCACCAGTCTAATGCGCGGGATTGGAAGACGCCGGTAGCGTTTAGAGTGCGGAGATTTTCCGGACATCTACTCTGGCGCAGAGTGACTTCAATGGAATCGAACCATTGAAACATAGCCATCGGCCATCTTCTCCAGTGAATTCCTTCGGACCGCATGCCTTGAACTGCTTGAAGCTGAAAGCAGTCTTGGTAGCAACTTTAGGAGCTTCGGTTCTAGACTCCTCAGACGATTTGCTGAAGTTCTCGTAAATCTCACTCACGATCTGAGGCACAACCTTGGCCACTTGTTTCACGAGGATGGCAGCAAGGCGTTTGTCCCTCTGTTCTTGGCGAGAGAGTCGTGGGTGATGGGGTCCAGATGATGGTCCAGTTGACATTGTCTGCAACAGACATCGTCATAGGTCTTAGACACATCATAATCGAATCTCACCTCACACGTCTAATACTTACTAAAGCTTAGGAATGCAGTGAAACATGTATCACATAAACACATAGGCACATAATCACAGTTTCTCATAACACAGAAGCACATAAGCACGTAAGGCACAGAATCACAGAAGCACATAAACAGGTAATCACAAGAGGCAGTCAGAATACAGAAACCTATCATTCACAGTTCGCGAGTATTCGAATATAGCAATCGCGTTTAGTATATCGAGTAGTGTAGTATAAGCGTATATCATAGCATAAGGTCGTCCACAATTTAGCGATTTGTCAGCGTTTTGAGATGGAAATGCAGTGCGAGTCGTGCGTGTCGATCGAAGTGAAAGCAAAAATCGAATAAATCTCCAATTTAAACACATAAACAGGTAAATAAATACATAAAATCAACGAATCATCAGAGTCAACAGTTGCGGGCTCAGAATCGAAACACATAAAAATCGAGAAATAGGTCGTCTGCGGCTATTAGACTTCGACTACCCAAAGTGGTCCAACTATTCTCAATGACCGTTTGAGCACACATCTGACCTTCAGGACTTGTGCTTCCGCCTCGAATCTGGGCGAATGACACGTATCCTTTCAGTCTCCGCGTGATCTTCAGCCGTTGGAGTCCGTCGAAACTTTGGTGAGAGATTTGTAAAACAAAATAAAGATCGGAACAAATCGTCATGGTTAGGGTTTCACCCCTAGCTTAACAACTCCGTTCCTGTTTCTGATAAGATAAAAGAGAATTATGCGTCAAAGTATGGATTTCACTCCTGATTCAACGCAATTTCTCGTGTTTATAGATAAAAATGAAGGTTGATCAAGCAATTTAGTCGAGAGTTTGCGGTTTTCACACCTAATCTTGACTTAATCGCTCATTCATGATCTGAAAATTCGAGTGCGGTGATAGTGTAGCATAGGCGAGAAGGGCGAGAAATAGCAATTCCTCTGTTTTTGGTGCAAGCTTACTGCCATTACTATCATACATAACCCCTACTGGATATGCATGAGTCGGTCTGTTGGTTTCTAACTATAGACTAGGTCTCTAAGACATGGTATGGGACATGTTACTTTAAATTAATTGGTAATGATAATTGTTATGAAAACTTCTGGATAATCTGTTTCGCTCAGTGCCATGCCCTGATGTTTCCGCCATCGGTTGGGGTGTGACATACAGTTTCTTGGACATATAGTCAATCATGAAGGAATTCATGTGGATCCCACCAAGATAGAAGCAATTACCAAATGGAAAACCCCTGAATCACCAACCGAGGTTAGAAGTTTCTTAGGATTGGTCGGTTATTATAGAAGATTTATACGAGATTTTTCTAGAATAGCCATTCCCTTGACTAAGCTAACCTGTAAATCTGTTAAGTTTGAATGGGGACCAAAACAAGAAGAAGCCTTTGGAATTCTTAAGCAAAGACTAACCATGCACCCATACTAGCGTTACCAGAAGGAACTGAAGATTTTGTAGTCTATTGTGACGCTTCTAAGTTAGGTTATGGATGTGTTGATGCAACATCAAAAAGTTATAGCCTATGCGTCTCGACAACTTAAGAATCATGAAGAGAATTATTCAACCCATGACTTGGAATTAGGAGCTATAATTTTTGCCCTTAAGATTTGGTGACATTACCTTTACGGTAGTAAGTTTACCATTTTCACTGATCATAAGAGTTTAAGGTATTTCTTCGGGCAAAAGGAGTTGAATATGAGACAAAGGTGATGGATGGAAATTCTTAGTGATTATGATTGTAATATCCAGTATCATGCAGGAAAGACAAATGTGGTAGCTGATGCTTTAAGTCGAAAGTATCATGAAAAGCCAAAAAGAGTGCGTTCTCTTAAGTTAAACCTGCAGGTAGATTTAAATGAACAGATTAGAGAAGCACAAGAATCAGTAATCAAGGATGATACTGAAAAGTTAAAAGGAATGATTAAGGAACTAGAGCAAGGAACCGATGGAATTTGGAGATTCCATAAGAAGAGAATGTGGATACCTAAACTAGGAAACTTACGTGACCGTATATTAGAAGAAGTCCATAAGTCTAAATATACGATGCATCCTGAAAGTGATAAGATGTATCAGGATTTAAGAAGGAATTTTTGGTGGATAGGAATGAAAAAGGATATAGCAGTTTATGTTTCTAAATGTTTAACCTGTTCACAAATCAAAGCTGAACATCAGAAACCCTCAGGATTGTTACAACAGTTAGAGATGCCAGTTTGGAAATGGGAATTAATAACAATGGATTTTGTTACTAAATTACCCAAAACAAGAAAAGGTAATGATACAATCTGGGTGATTGTAGATAGGCTAACCAAGTCAGCTCGTTTTCTACCAATGAAGGAAACTTTCAGTATGGAGCAACTAGCTAAGCTATATGTAAATGGAATAGTTTCATTACATGGAATTCCTTTATCAATTGTTTCTGATAGGGATAGCCATTTTACCTCTCATTTTTGGACAAGTTTCGAAAAAGCAATGGGAACCAAGTTGAAGCTAAGCACAGCTTATCATCCTCAAATGGACGGACAAAGCAAAAGGACAATTCAGACCATGGAGGACATGCTTAGAGCTTGTTTAATTGATTTCGGAGGTAATTGGGACGATCACTTACCATTGATAGAATTTTCTTACAATAACAACTATCATACAAGTATCCATGTTGCACCATTCGAAGCACTTTATGGACGAAAGTGCCGAACGCCAGTCTGTTGGGCAGAAATTGGAGAAAAGAAATTATCTGGACCAGAGATAGTACAAGAAACGACACACAAGATTGTTCAAGTCAAGGAACGACTGAAAGCAGCACGTGATCGACAAAAGAGCTATGCAGATAACAGACGCAAACCGTTGGAGTTCCAGGTAGGAGACAAAGTGTTATTGAAAGTCTCTCCTTGGAAAGGAGTGGTAAGATTCATCAAAAGGGGAAAGCTAAGCCCCAGGTATGTTGGACCTTTTGAGATTATTAGAAAAATAGGACCTGTAGCTTATCAGCTACAACTGCCAGAGGAAATGGCAGAAATACATGATGTATTTCATGTATCTAATCTCAAGAAATGCTTAGCTGATGAATCACTGGTAGTACCTCTTAAGGATATAGAGGTAAATGAACTACTTAAATTTGTAGAGAAGCCTCTACAGATTGAAGACAGAAAGGTTAAGAATCTGAAACACAAGAGATTAGTTCTGGTCAAAGTGAAATGGGACTCCAAGAGAGGACCGAAATATACTTCGGAGCTTGAATCAGAAATGCAAAGGAAATATCCACACTTGTTCCAGTAGATCTCGAGGACGAGCTCTAAAACAAGGTGGGGAGGATATAACAACCCTCAAAATATTCTCGACACCCTAAAAATAATTAGAATGTCCCAATATGTCCTAAAATTCCACCCGTATGGGAAAACCAAGCCCAAAATGCATTTTATAATTAAAAATAAAATAAAAACCAGGATTTTACCTCGGTCGAGAGCCGCGAAGGCTAAGCCTTCTGCCTACGCGTGGCGCGACAGCCAGGCACCAGGGCGAGCCCCCAGGCTGCCACGGGTCACTAATCGTGTCGAGGCTAGTTGTCCGGATAAGCAAAGCTAGGCCCTACCCCCCTATGTCGCGGGCTGCGTAAGAAGACCTTTGAGTCTTCGCGGGCCTCGAGGGACTGTAAGATCAGCCCTATAAATTGAGGGCATCGGCTTCAGTACCAAATCGTTCAAAGTTTCTTTCTCTCTCGAATTTCTATAGTGTAGTCACTATTCTCGGGCATAATACCCCCCTAAATAACGAAGTTCTGCCCCGTTGTAAGTGTCATAACCCCGGTTACGTATTAGATACGCTGCCCGATTGATCCAGGGTTTCGTAACGGCTGTCGAGGTTCTGCCCGACGTAGTCGTTGGAATGCCGTCTCAGGGAGGGTATTACTAATGTAAATATTGGGTTATTATACTAACGCGTGTGCATTTGTGTATTTAATAGATAATCACCAGAAAATCCTTAAGGAAAACCCTAAGACAACAATGTGAGTAATCTCCTTTTTGAAAACTGTTTTTACAAAACCTCACACAATTAATATTATATTAAACAGTGATTGAGTATTTGTATTATACAATTATCGTCGGTATGTTGGGGTTTTGTATACAAAATTTGTTACTACATTGTGAGTAGTAACATAACCACAAGTCGGGTTGACAGTACCGTGGGTGGTAATTAAAGTAGATGGAAACAAATGTAATTGCGCGACCGCCCTCAATACTGTACAATGGCTTTACTTAACTTGATTAAACTGAGATTCACTCACCAGTATTTTCCACTGACAAAATGTTTTTAAACGCGTTTCAGGTAACAAAATGTGAAAGCCAAATAGAAGCCAGCTGGACAGCACAGAAGGCTTGGAAAAGAGGCTATAAAGTTACCTAAAATAAAGAGATGTTTTTATTAAATAAAATAGGAATCATTCCTATGAAATTGTGTGTACTTAAAACTTGGGATTTTCCCACATGTTTAATATTATGAAAATGTGGTATTTTACTCTGATAAAATATTTCCTAACTATGGTCCTGATGTAATTTCCGCTGCCAAAATGATAAACACCGATACCACTAAAACTAGCCACGGCCGCCCGTTCCCGGGTTGTTAGGGGACGGGGGTTGTGACTGAACACGCCCCCGTGCCCAGCCTTCTGTAAACTATGATACTGGCAATCTGAACACGGGGCCGTGCCCGAATCAACACGGGCCCGTGCCCAGACGCCCAGTAGCATAAATTTTTGTTTTTAAACACCTTTTTACACATTCAATCAATCTAAAAATTTATTTTTGGGACACATTGAGGACAATGTGTAATTTAAGTGTGGTGGGGGGGGGGGGGAGATGCTAAAACCTTGAATCTTACAAGTCCTATTAACAAGCCTTACACAAAACTCTATTGGAACCGCTATTCACCCCAAATTTTTTCAAAAACTTTTCATTTTTTTTACTTGTCTTGGTTTAATTTGGGAATAACAAGTTCTAAAAAGGTTATATTTTTACAAATTTACAACCGATAGCGTCGTGATAAAAGGAACCACCATAAGAAAATTATGAAACGACATAACAAATCTAATTAAAATTTGATTATATATACTTGAAGAAACACTGGATAGTTGACCGGAATCGAATTATCTAGGGGGTTTGAATCCGCATAAAAAGGTGGGTTTCTCTCGTTCGATCTCACGGAACAGCTCTTCTTCTCTGATAAACTCTGCAAAACAAAGTACCGTTAGCCTCGTCAAGGGGAGAAAGGGGTTCTCTCCTTGACCCGACTCCGGCGTGAGAATAAGTTTGTGTTTATGAAGAAGAATAAGTATTGAAGAAGTGTGTGTAACTTGAGTTTCGTACCTGGATGGTTCTCATATTTATAGCCGGGAGTCTTTGGGCGGGAAAACCCGTTAATGAAATGTTGACGAAAGATGCTAACCCCGTAAGCGGTTACATTTCCTTTCGTTAAGTTTATTGATCCGACGTGAGTGCACACAGATCGTGGTTTAGATCTATGGCTGGGGATTTGCCACGTGGAAAGTGATCAAGTGGAGGTTTCTTTCCAATTACATGCTACCATCATGATTTCAGGGATGCCTAAGGTGCTGACACGTGTCCAGACGGTTGTAACCGTCTAGTGGAGCACGATTGGGTCTTTCTAGAAGATTACTGCTGTAATCTGGTGTGACTCCTTATCGTATGGAGTCAGCTGAATAATGTCCAAGTCTGGATATTAAGCAGAAGGGTTTTTTTAGGATTTCCATCCTTTGTTTATGGAAGAAAACGCAAGGATTTATGATTTCCTTTGGGCGCGCAAGTGTTGATTGTTGACTGTTTCTTAAGCCTTTCTTTTGTAAGACCAGTGCGCGGCCGCGCAAGGTAAAAAGAGAGCTTAAAGATGAGGTTGTGGTATGGTCCCAAGCACTTATTATGAGGTTTTTGGGACCTTACCCCTTCAATACTTGATCACATTATAAACCCATTCCCACAAAAAATGAGTTTTGAGCCTTTATTGAGCATACAAATATACATCTTTAAATTAAATGCTCATTTTTCGTTTCTTGTGTGAATAGCCGCTTGGTTTCTTACGACTCTTGAACTTGCCATGACGATACATTCCCGGTCCTTACCAACTTAAACTCAAGTAAGTAAATGATGGAGGCATTAGGACTAACCCTTTTTTTCTTTCAACACCATTATTTTTCACTTTTTTATCACCTACCCAAAATCCCTCTAGTTAACCCCTTCTAAACCTTTGTTGGTGCACTTGTGTCTGTACTTTGTCTGTATTTCGTCATGATACAAAACGATGTCTTATGTTAGTCTGGGTTACGTCTTAGTTTGTTACAATGTGCGTTCAATGTAAGTTTGACCAAGTCAACCATCCTCCTGGTTTGACTTGGCCAAACAGTTAGCACATTGGTTGAAAGATGGCTGTGTCGAAGGATGGTCATCGAAGGATTACTTATATCCTTCGATGATGATGAGCTCGAAAGATAACCACGAAGGATAGACCACGAAGGATATCATCCTTCGTGGTCGACAGATGATCTTTCGATGGCGTTCTGGTCGAAAGATGATCTTTCGACCAGACTGTTTGATCCTTCGACCAGACCTGCTGTGTCGGGTATAAATACCCATGTAGTGTGTTGTGTTCAGAGAGACAAGTGAGAGACAGAAACTGTGAGAGCATTCTGTTGAGAGCACACACTTTGAGAGTTTGCAGAATACGTCTGTGAACATTGGACTTGTAACCGAACCTTTCATACGCATTAATACAAGTGGTGTTAATCGTTGAATGTTGTGTGTTGTGATTGTGCTGGTTCTCGTATAAAATCTCGGTTGCATGCTAGCTTGGATTCCGCACTCGCTAGTGTGTTTGATACAACAAGGATAAGGTTTCGATCTCATCCTCGGATAGGGACCTACAAGTGGTATCAGAGCTTTGGCTCTTCTCCTTGTTAAAACCGAGAGTTTTCGGACTGTTTTTCGGGTTTAAAAGGTTCACTTTTCTGAAAAACTTGTTAAAATCGGATTTCGGTTTGTTGTCGGTTTGCAGAAATATTCATATTTCTGGGTTTGTTCTTCTTATCTTCAACCGATATTCATAGTGTTCTTGGTATTTTACACTTTTGATCTTAAAAGGTTTAAATTTCAAAGTGTTTGTGTGTTGGGAGTTGTAAACTGATTAAAATATTGGACCTTACCTGTTTGGTGAAACCTGCATGTTCAGAAGATATGGTCTGAACATACTTTCTGCCGAAAGTTCTCACCAACCCATCAACTTTTCACCAACCTGTCACCCGATTGTCAACTGTGTCAGAACTGATCGAAAGATATCCTTCGAAGTCGAAAGATCATCTTTCGATCAAAGGAGGTTCGACAGATAATCATCTTTCGACCCATCATTCGAAGTCAGAGACCTATCTTTCGATCAAGGGAATCTATTCGAAAGATAGTTATTCGAAAGATAAGGATATATACTCGAAAGATAAGGATCTGTCAAACTGTGAATCTTTCGAGTTAGTGAATCTTTCGAAACCATTGTTCGAGACTCAACAGGGATCTTTCGAACACTGTTGATCCTTCGAACAAGTGTCTGTCTTTCGAACCTGTGTGCATCTTTCGATCCTAATCTGTTTAAGCTTAACAGTTTGTGTTTTTCAGGACTTTCGATCAAGGATCCTTCGGCTGTTTGATTATCATTCGAAATTTTAATATAGTTTGTGAAAATTAATTTTTTTTTAATCAATTTTCACTTAATATATTAATTTTTATAAAATGGGAACAAACGATGAATGGTGGACTCAATTGACCTCGACTTCACAATCATCAGTTAAGCAACCTGAGCCAGAGTTCGACAAAACTGCATGGATGCGAGCTTGTGCCCCATCTCAAGCAGCAATGATAACTGCAAATCAATGGGCATTGGTCACAAATCAAAACAGCAGCATTCAATCTATGATGCAGAACGACAGTGAAACTGGTACAAGCACAAAACCGCCAAAGTTGAATCACATCAATGATTGGGGATGGTGGAAAGAAAGGCTGAAAACTTATGTTCAGGGGCAAGGTCAAGATCTATGGATGTGCTTCTTCACCGCATTTGAAAATGAGTTGGAAGTTGCAGGATCTAATCCACAAACTTACAGCACTTTGTCTGATGAAGATAAGAAGAAAATTGAGTTAGAAAAGAAGGCATTCATGATTCTCACACAAGCTCTTCACAAAGACATTTACCACCAGTTTGTTTACTGCACGACAACTAAAAGCTTGTGGGATATGCTCACGTTACGATGTGAAGGAAATGCTCAATCAAGAAAGATCAAGCAAGATTTACTGAAGAAAGAGTTTGAAGGATTCACGTGTATGGAGAATGAGACTTTGGGAGAGTTGTCTACAAGGTTCCATCACTTGATGAGCGAGATGTTTGCTTTTAAAGTCAATGCCACTCCACAAGAAATAGTGAAGAGATTTGCTGATAGCTTACCAGCAAAGTGGAGCAGTTATCTTGAAATTCTCAAAGAAACTGGTGTTTTAGACACAATCACCATTTATGATTTAATTCAAAAATTGGAGAACAAGGATGTAGAAGAAAAACTGAAGGCAAAAAGAACACTCACTCCTCAAAGTCCAGAAATGTACTTTGGGATTGCAGGAGGCATCAGTGGAGAAAAACCAGCTTCTCAACACGCGAAGCTTCAAACAGCTTTCGTCTCAAACACTGGTCCATCAACAACAGAACAGTTTGATCCTTCAGCATACTTGATGTATCCAAGACCAGATGTGAAACCGACAGCTCCTCAGCAGCAACAACCGCAACAGCAAGGGTTTTATGGAAGCTCTTCAAACATTCATGCCATTTCCAATCCAAACACTGTCAGATTAGACACTTCAAATTTTTCCAAAGTCAGTGTTGAAATAGCCAAGGAGCATATGGAGATGTTGAATACCTTGGTTAGTGCTTATTGTGGATTGATCGCAGGTCAGATTGGGAATATCAATCTAACCAATGAAGATTATCAGCAAGTGGATAGAGATGAGTTTGAAATGATGGATATTAAATGGGCTCTTGCTAGTGCCATTCGAAGAGCGAAGGAGTTTATGGAAAGAACGGGGAGAACCAACTTGGAAAGCAAGAAAGACACCAAGTATGGGTTCGACAAGCAAGCTGTAACATGCTTTAACTGTGGTGAACGTGGTCATTTCAAAAGGGAATGCACAAGACCAGCTCAGCATGGAAACCAAAACCCCTTCAGAAATCAAGGCAACCAGCAGAATCAAAACAGGAACAATGTTCGTACGTTGATACCTGTTAACAACCAAGGCCAAGCAGGGTCGTCAAATGCCAACCGGGGACTCGTGGTTCAAATAGATGAAGGTTGTGATTGGTCGCTTCAGCTGGGTGAAGGAGGAAATGGTGGAACAGCATGTTATGCTAAAGTGACTGAGAAGGTGGTAGAACCCGCGTCTGCTGGTGAATCTTCAGAAGATGAAGATAGTTCGGGTTATAGTGGGAGCACAGATGGGGAATCACTTGATGCTGGTGATTTATCAAGTGATGCTTTAGATTTGAAGGTTGATGAACTCTTGGCTGAAGATGAAGTATTATGCAAGAGGAGATCTATTCTATGCCAGAAATCTGCTGGAACTTCCGAGAAGCTTGCTAAGTTCTTCTCTGAAGATGGATCTTTTTCTTTCCATTCAGCCTTTACGGCTAATGTCGACAGTTCATCAGGCCAGGTAAGTGTCGATGAACCCACTGTAGTTAACTGTGAAAATTGTGATAGTTTAAAGGTTAAATATGCTGAACAGGAAAGTAAATTTGAAGTCACACACAAACACAATCAAGAATTGATTGTAGATCTTTCCAAAGCAACTGAAGCTAACTTGTTTTTAACCAGAAATGAAAAGGAGTTTAAGGCAACAATTGCGTCTCTAAAACATGATGTTTCTGAATTACAAAGGGCTGTTTTGAGAAAACAACATGTTAACAATGATTTAATTGACACAATTGAAAAGCAAATGGTTGAGTTAGCAACAGCTAAATGTGAATGTGAGACAATCAAGCAGAAATTGGAAAGCTATTCCAATTCCCGCTATGTTTTGGATCACATTATTGATGTTCAGAAGAAAAAGGGGGATAGGAAGTGTAATGGATTTAAATCATGTCCTCCCCCAATGAATCACAATTACTCCAAATTGCCTGATGACGAGGATATGCCCCGTTTTGAACCTACTGTGCCACTCAATCTAGATGATTTTGCAGCAGGCCTCGGGTTCACAACTGGTACATCATCCTCGGGTGAATCTGAAACTGAATCTGAATCTGAGAATGTGACAGATTCATCATGTGTTAAGGAACAGAGTCCTCCAACTGTTGAGGATGCTGATTCTTCGGATGATGAATCTGAAGTAATTGTGAAACAACAGTCTAACTCGGTTACAACGGATATTCCAATTGAGAATCACATCCTGTGTGATCCACCAGTGAAACCGAGTGAGACTGAAATGTCAAAAGGAATGGAGTCCCTTGTCTCTAGTTTTGAAGGGAGTAACTTGTTGTACACGCTCAAAGGAGATGATAAGATCTACTCTAACAAAGATTTTCCAATTAAAAATGTAAATCAAGATTTAATTGAGCAAATTTTTGAAGGATGTATTGATAAGTTTTTGGGAAACAAAAGTGGCAAAGTCACCGTCACTCAATGTGATCCAATTCCGTGTGAACAAGTTAGAAAACAATACGGAAACCAAAAACAATCAACTGAGCGAAAACAACAAGTTAATTCCGAAAAAGGGAAGGTACAGGGGAAGAAAGCTCAGAACAAGAATGTTCAAGCACCTAAAGTTCAGCAGCAAAAGGTGCAAAACAAAAGAGCCCCCGTTAAGAAAAGAGAACAGAAGGTGAACTTTGTTGGATCAAAGGGTACAGATAAACTGGAAACATTTCAGAATAAATCTAACCTTGATTTTATAAAACAAGTTAGAATTTTAAAACGAAATGAACAGAATAATTACACCCAACACACCAACGGATGTGATTTAGGTCCAAGCACGTCTGGATCACAAAGTTCATGGTCTGGTTCTTCGTCTGGTCATCAACATGTGTTTGTAGAGCGGAGAATGTGTTTTGAGTGTGGCACAATTGGGCATATTGTAAGATACTGCCCATACCTGAAAAAGTTGAAGGCAGAAACAAGTGCTCCCCAAGAAACCAATTACCAAAAACGATCATTTTCCCCGAAACAGGATCCACGTGTCTTGAAAGAAAGGGAAAAGAAGTTAAAACAAAAGAATCAAAAGGTAATTGAGAAGGCCTTAAAATCAGAGGTCAAAGAAGAAAAACCTGTTCAAGCAAAACCTAAAACTGTAA
>JARYGA010058232.1:0-25813 GCA_030545235.1 Helianthus tuberosus
GACTAGGAGGAATTATGTGATGCCCTACTTGGTGACTTATGTGATTATCTGATTATGTGATTGACTGTTTGTGCATACTTATGTTTATGTTACAGATACATGGATTCGGCTGATTCAGGTGGTTCAGACATCACCGACCCCAGGCGTATTGTATCAGATGACCTGGAGTCGTCAGAGCATGAGGTTTACACGTCCGACTTCACGAGCACAGATGAGGACGATTTCCAGCCCTTTGCACTACCTGACGGTGCTGGCGAGCTCGCAGATGGTCCTATCGCAGGGGATCTACCCTTGGCACTGATCCCTGCTCCTATACCGTTGGCTGCGTACCCAGCCTACGACTTACCCATTGATGATGAGGAGGATGATATCGATATGTTCGATGAGGAGCCTTTTGAGGAGGATGCTCAGGGCGAGGCCCTTCCTGCCGCCGATCCCTTATTGATCGCAGATGCTCCTGCCGCGGAGTCACCTGCTCACTCCCCAGTCGCGGACTCCTTTGAGTCTGTGGCCTCTGTACCCTCACATGCCCCGAGTGCGCAGCACTACTCTCACGAGTCAGATTCTGATCATGCATCTTCTGTCGCCCCCATCCCTAGTCCCACTTTCGACCACGAGGACGTGGAGGATTCCGACCCTATGTTTCCCCCAGGGTTCGACCCTGATCGTGACTTGGAGTTTGTCCCGATGGACCAGTTTATGGAGGATCCAGCGGATCCTGTTGACCCTTTTGATCCTATTGATCCTGATTTCGATTTTGACATGGCATTTGATGACTTTGAGCCTGCCATTGCTCCTGAGCCGGCAGCTGCCCTTGATCCGTTACCAGAGCATGACCTTGCGCATGCTGATGTACCTTTTGAGCCCATGGCTGATGATCACCACATTGACGTTCCTGTTGATCCCATTGATCCGTTACCCATTGTTGCTATACCAGTTGACCCCCCTATCGAGCACTTGGCACCCGTTCACCCTGTTGTAGCCCCTTTCTTTGATCCCGTTCCCATAGAGCCCGGACATGCACCATTCGCAGCTCATATGGATCCACCGGACGAGTCTGCCCAGCATGGCTGGATACCGGCAGACGAGGACGTTCCCCCATTCCCTCCACAGGTTTCTGTTGCACCACACGTTGACTTTTCGTTTCAGGTCCCTATGTTTATACCTCCAGCAGGGCCTGGAGAGGGCTCTTCAGCACACCCTGATGGGCATGTACCGATGCCCATGCCTTTCATGACTCAGATTCCTTTTGTTCCACCCACTACAGCTCCTTTTGGGATGGCACCCTTTGACCCCACACGTGAGCCACTGCTGTGGTCACCATTTTCCCCTATGCCACCCACTGATCCATACCACAGGTTCCACGTGGGACACACTATCGAGGATGTATTGATGTCATTTGTACACCAGCATGAGTCGCATGAGCAGCGACTACAGGAGTTGGAGAGAGCCCGCCTGCAGCCATGCCAGTGCCATGGCCGGGTACCCTCTCCGTTACAGCCGTTTCGACCATTACCCCCTGACTACGCTGCTCGTCTTACTACTTTGGAGCAGCAGATTTCTTCCATTATTCGCACACAGCAGGCGATGGAGGCGGACTGGTTACAGTTGCGCCATTTGTTTTATACCCATTTTCCTCCTCCACCACCACCATCTGCTTAGAGCTCATCGGTGCCACTTGGGTAGGCGAGGTGATAAGGCGGCGATTGCTTTTTGACTGCACAGCTTTTTGGGGAGACTACATTATGACTTGACTTTCGTACTTGATGTTGTATTGATACTGATGTAGCTTTTGACAGGGGTGATGTAGCCCCTAGTGATTGATGATTGTATGTATACACTTACGATGTGGTCTCATTTATATGGCAATCGCAGTTTTCTCACCATATTTGGATTCGCTTGATTACTTATTTGCATTGTTATGGTATGGGATGTTGTGTGATTGATATTTGTGATATGCGATAACATGAGATGCTGTGTGATTATACTATTACTACCGTTATATACGTACACTATATTACGAACTGATTTACGTATTATAACATCAGAGCCTTCTATGGCCTAACCAACTTAAACCATCTTTTAGAAAGATGCCGCCAAGACGACAACAGCAGCCTATGCCTACCACTCAGGAAGAGCTACAACAAGTCATTGCCGCTGCCATAGCGCAGTACGCAGCTTCTCAGCCAGGAGGGAGCGGAAGTGTTAATCAAGGCAATAACAATCCACCTCACGGTAACACCACGCCATTCGAACCTACCATGAACTAGTTGGAGATTTTAGCGGTGATGCTAATGCCAAACACATGTTTTAACATACGTGCAGGATGCACCTACAAGCAGTTCTTAGACTGCAAACCAGTTAACTTCAATGGCACAGGAGGTGCAGTTGCCTTTACCCGCTGGGCTGAGAAAACCGATTCCGTCTTACGCATGAGCAAATGTGCTGAGGATCAACAAGTCACATACATTTCAGGGCTATTTCTCGACGGAGCCCTATCTTGGTGGAACTTACAAGTCCAAACCTTAGGCGAAGCTGCCGCCTACGCCCTGACTTGGGCCGAATTGAAAGAGTTGATGCGCAAAAAGTACTGTTCACGCGCAGAAATTCAGAGGTTGGAGACTGAATTTTGGCACTTAAAGATGGATGGTCCGAAAGTAGCAGAGTACGTTCAGAGGTTTCATGACCTATCTCAAGTGGTTCCTTACATGGTTACGCCAGAATACAAGCGAATCGAGCGCTTCATTTGGGGTTTGGCTCCCCAAATAATAAGCATGGTAACCTCCTCCAAACCAGCGACTATCACTGAAGCCATCGATTTGAGCGTGGCTCTCACCGAGGAGGGGATTCGTTTAAACAAGTTTGGTGATGTAAAGGCAAAGGAGAAAGAGACGCATGTTGAGTCGTCCGGAAGTAACAAAAGAAAGTTTTCAAACTTCAAACAGAGTGTTAGCGGTGATGGTAAGAGAGGAGCACCAAGCACGCCAGCTCAGGGTGCAGCTGGCAGTGGAAGGAAAGGAAGAGGATACATGGGCACCCAGCCCAGATGCAATACCTGTCAACGCCACCATGCGGGTCAATGTCAGCTAAAAGTATGCGAATTATGTGGGAAACGTGGTCATTTGAAGGACACCTGTTGGGTTGGTACTGGCCGGGGAGGCCAGGGAGGATATGGAAATAGGAATGATAACCGTGGTGGAAATGGGAATCGCCAGCAAGGAAATTTTGGAGGAAACAGAAACCGAAGCAACAATGTAAACCAGGCTGGCAATGCCAACCAGATCAACACCCCAGCTGGAAATGGGGATGGTAATGGGCAGAGGCTCGGATGCTACAACTGCGGGGAAATCGGGCATTTTAAGAAGAATTGCCCAACACTGAATCAAGCTCGTGGTAGAGTGTTCCAACTAGAAGCCAGGGAAGCACGCCAAGATCCAAATGTTGTTACCGGTACGTTCCCTATCAATCAACGCTATGCATCCGTTTTATTTGATACTGGTGCCGACTATAGCTTCGTATCACTAGAATTTAAGAATATGCTTGGGTTAGCTGCTAATAAGTTAGACATACCCTACTCGATCGAATTAGCTAATGGAAAGATAGTTGGAGCCGACGAAGTAATCAGAGGTTGTGTGATAGAATTGGGAGAACGCGAGTTTACTCTGGATCTACTACCAGTCCAACTGGGAAGCTTCGACGTGGTGGTAGGAATGGATTGGTTATCCGGAAACAAGGCTGAGATAGTATGTCACGAGAAAGTCGTTCGTATCCCAACTGATGATGGTGAGACAATTGTGGTTCACGGAGAGAAGCGTGACACACCGCTAAGATTTATCAGCTGCTTGAAAGCAAGGAAGTGTTTACAGAAAGGATGTGTTGCCTTTCTGGCACACATCGTAGACAAGAAGGCCGCTGAGCCAACAATCGAAGACATCCCTGTCGTAAGGGAGTATCCCGAAGTCTTCCCAGAAGACTTACCCGGACTGCCACCTCAGAGGCAAGTGGAGTTTCACATTGACTTAGTTCCAGGCGCCGCGCCTGTAGCTAAGGCGCCTTACAGACTTGCTCCATCTGAGATGCAGGAATTGTCAACGCAACTTCAAGAGTTGTTAGACAAGGGTTTTATCCGACCAAGCTTCTCGCCTTGGGGAGCTCCGGTCTTGTTTGTCAAGAAGAAAGACGGAAGTTTCCGCATGTGTATTGACTATAGAGAACTGAACAAGCTAACGATCAAGAACAGGTATCCTCTGCCTAGAATCGACGATCTGTTCGATCAACTTCAAGGCTCAAGCTGTTACTCTAAGATCGATCTTCGATCTGGATACCATCAACTAAGGATACAGGAGGAAAGTATCCCGAAAACAGCCTTCCGAACTCGTTATGGACACTACGAGTTCCTCGTGATGCCATTTGGTTTAACAAACGCGCCTGCAGTGTCTATGGACTTGATGAATAGAGTTTGCAAGCCATACTTAGACAAGTTCGTGATTGTATTCATCGACGACATCCTGATTTACTCAAAGACGAAGGCTGAACACGAACAACATCTTAGGACCATTTTGGAGCTGCTAAAGAAGGAACAACTGTACGCCAAATTCTCCAAGTGCGAGTTTTGGCTACGCGAAGTCCAGTTTCTTGGACATGTGGTTAATGGGGATGGAATTCATGTTGATCCCACAAAGATCGAGGCAATCAAGAATTGGGAAACGCCTACAACGCCAACCGAGATTCGACAATTCTTGGGTTTGGCTGGCTACTATCGAAGGTTCATCGAGGATTTTTCGAAAATCGCTCAACCGTTGACGCTCCTGACCCAGAAGGATAAGACGTTTGATTGGGGAATCAAACAGGACGAAGCGTTTCAGATATTGAAAGATAAGCTCTGCAACGCGCCAATCTTAGCTCTACCGGAAGGTACCGACGATTTTGTGGTATACTGCGACGCATCGCGTCAGGGATTGGGATGTGTGTTGATGCAACGCCAAAAGGTCATTGCTTACGCATCACGCCAACTGAAAGTGCACGAAAAGAATTATACCACACATGATTTAGAGCTTGGCGCAGTGGTTTTTGCACTAAAGATCTGGAGACACTACCTGTATGGTACGAAGTGCACAATCTTCACAGATCACAAGAGCCTACAACATATATTTAACCAGAAGGAGTTAAATATGAGACAAAGACGATGGGTTGAGTTGCTAAACGACTACGACTGCGAGATAAAGTATCACCCAGGGAAGGCGAACGTAGTTGCCGATGCCCTAAGTCGTAAGGAAAGAATCAAGCCCATAAGGGTTAGGGCTTTGGAAATGATCATACGAACCGATCTCTCCTTGCGCATTCGCGCTGCACAAAAGGAAGCTCTCAAGGAGGGAAATCTTGAGGAAGAATATCTCCGGGGAATGGAGAAGCTTTTGGTACCAAACGAGGAAGGGACGTTATGTTTTGAGGAAAGAATTTGGGTTCCTCTGTTTGGTGGATTAAGGGAAGTTATTTTCGACGAAGCGCACAAGTCACGGTACTCTATCCACCCTGGATCGGATAAGATGTACCAGGATCTCAAAAATTACTATTGGTGGCCTAGGATGAAAGGCGACGTTGCTGTTTATGTGAGCAAATGTTTAACGTGCGCTAAGGTCAAGGTAGAATACCAGAAGCCTTCGGGACTTCTGCAACAACCTGAGATTCCCAAGTGGAAATGGGAACAAATCTCAATGGATTTTGTTACAAAACTGCCAAGAACGCCAAGAGGCCATGATATGATTTGGGTAATTGTTGACCGCCTAACAAAGTCCGCACACTTTCTGCCAATCAGGGAGAAAGACAGTACTAGTAAACTTGCGGAAATTTACTTGAGAGAGATCGTAGCACGTCATGGAGTACCTCTCTCGATCATCTCTGATAGAGACGGAAGATTTGTGTCAAGAATATGGCAATCTTTCCAAGAATCTTTTGGCTCACAATTGAATCTGAGCACTGCGTTCCATCCGCAAACTGATGGCCAGAGCGAGCGAACGATTCAAACTTTGGAAGACATGTTGAGGGCATGTGTTATGGATTTAGGAGGTAGCTGGGATAAACACTTACCTTTGGTCGAATTTTCATACAACAACAGCTACCACACCAGTATTGGTGTTGCGCCTTTTGAGGCCCTATACGGACGCAAGTGCCGATCCCCACTATGTTGGTCTGACGCAGGTGATAGGCAGCTTGCTGGTCCCGAGATCGTCCAAGAGACGACAGATAAGATCGCGCAAATTCTTAAACGCATCGAAGCCGCTCGCCACAGGCAAAAGGCCTACGCGGATCCAAACCGGAAGCATGTGGACTTCCAAGTCGGAGAGATGGTATTATTGAAGGTTTCACCCTGGAAAGGGGTAGCGCGCTTTGGAAAGCGAGGAAAGTTAAATCCACGCTACATTGGTCCCTTTAGAATTCTAGAAAGAATTGGGACGGTAGCATACAAGTTGGACCTACCCGCTGAACTAAATGGTGTTCACGATACATTTCACGTATCCAATTTAAAGAAGAGTCCAACTCAAGTTGACGTTGCCATTCCTATCGACGAGATTCATATTGACGACACGCTCCACTTCGTTGAAGAACCTGTTGAGGTCACGGATTGGAAAGTTAACAAGACCCGCCGGAGCAGTGTCAAACTCGTCAAAGTACGTTGGAATGCCAGACATGGTCCTGAATTTACCTGGGAACGTGAGGACCGGATGAAAGAGAAATACCCCCACTTATTTCCTAAGAACCCTGCTTCTACAAGCAGAACTTAAATTTCGGGACGAAATTTATTTAACGGGGGGAGAATGTGACAACCCGCACAAAACCAGGTATCCGTACGACTTAATTAATGATTAATTACTACTTGATTACTGTGCTTGATTGAACTAGCTGATAAACTGCTACCTGCATACTGATACATGCACTTACTTGCATCATACTTTAATTTCTGTCACTACATTGATTACATACTGAACCCTAGTGACAAACATGATGCACAAAAAGCACAGTAGCACTAAACGGATACACAGTGAACATGCTGATATAACCAGCATCAGGCAAATACTGCCTCAAGGCCTGTTAAGAGCCTCATATATTTTGGCTACACTGGTAGTGAGTGTAGGATATAAGGGTTGTGTTACCGCGTCTCTAGGGGATAAGATACACTGATTCGGATGTGCCAGAACGTACTTTAAGTACCAAACACAGCACTTTAACAATTTAACCGGCTTCTAGCTGACTAATAAAGTGCCAGAAAATGAGAAAATATTACTAGACACTTTCTAAAGTGTCGGGAAAACAAATGTGTCACTAAAATGTAATAACGACACTTTAAAGTCTTTTGTAACACTTTAACGGATTACTATCCAACCGGACACCCGGACTTTACCCGGAACATGAAAATATTAGTATTTTCACTATCACTCTTTTTCTGAGCCAGTTAGGGTCCATGGTTACCCTAACACCCGTCATAACACGCTATTTATAACTAACGGAGTTTAAAACCTAAACTAACTTAATTAACCTTAACTAAACTCCTAACCATCTAATTAAAATCGAACTAGATACCCCCCCCCCCCCCTTGCTCTCGTAACCGGCCCCTCAAACTAGGGGACACACTAGTACCTTGAGATCTTGTTAAATCCAAGGTTGCCTAATATCAATGGGACACATTACCCATTGGGTAATACCATCTTAACTTGTCTATAAATACACACTAATCTAGAGAGTTATCATAACACACTTAACACCAACTCACTCATCTCTCTCCCTCCCTATCCACTCTCGGCCGAACACCCTACACACCACCATCATATTTTCGGTTCTTGCTTCCATCATTCCAAGACCATACAAACATCCAAGATCACGTATTAGGAGCTTTGGTGCAAGCGGATCACGAAGGACCTCAACCGTTGGCTTTTATCCACGCGTTTTTCGTCACAAATCTTCCCTAGCCCCGAGCTAGAGGTATATTGTTTAAAACTTGTTTTTACACTCATCTAAAGTGGTTAAAAGGATTATTGTCGGTTGAATCTCGTTATATTGAAAGATGATGCATTAAAGTCTACTAAAATCATAAAAATGGTGGTTAATAGCATATAACTTGTGTAAAAGTCGTAGGACTTGAAATTTGTGCTTATTGTGACCCGATCTATAATGTGGTAACTCAAATCTTCGTTTAACCCGACTTTGTAAAATCACGTATCATCACATAAGCTTGTTTTTGAAAGATACAAGGGTTAAAGGTGAAACACTACCACATTTTAGAGACATGAACTTGTGTGAAAATATTTTAGTTGTGTAAAAGTGATTTAACCGGTAAAATGGTGTTTAAAACTAACGGATCTATGTATCCGCAAGTGGTATTTTTGAAAGACCACACTTTAAAGAAATCATGCTTTTCTAAAGATGGATCTTGCACTAATAAATATGATTTTATAAACCACAAGTGTATAGACACTTGTGAAATAAAGAGATCCGACAAAGAAGTGTATTTGTCACTTGTTACTAGAAGTTGTAAAGACGGTTTTCTCTAAACACGAGGTTTTTACAAGATTAAAGTTACTTTATATAGAAATCTACATATATAAAGGTGATTTACATTATTGATGCGGAAAAACTGCAAGTTCATGCGATTATGCAAATTTACATACTTGTTGTCTAGTTTGATGTGTCGGAAATTGTTTGGTTGAAATAAAGAAGTTGATTGAGTTGATTTGTTAAAAGAAAATGATACGCTTGAAAGCGTGGCCACCTCCAGTTACAGAGGAAACTCTGGCGAAATTTTCTAAAAACCCAACACTTAGACTTTTTACACAACAAGTGTTAGAACTATCTTTGGACATGTTTTCAAAACATAAATTTCGCCAGCACTATATTTTACTAAATATTCGGAGGTGGGATTTTCACAAAGATTAACGTGATAAACATATTTGTCACAACACTGTTTATGATTATTTTGTGAAACACATAAATATTATTTTAGAGTGAAAATAATATTTACAAGCGATAATGATTCCAAAACTTTGCGAACGCTTCCATAAACATATAAGTTACACCGGTAATTACATTACCACAAGATTGATAAAACGTAACTTACGCACATGTATTGTATCCCCCATCCTTGGGAAGAAGAATAACTACCAAGTGTATACGGAACAAAAACACGAAATAGTTGTCTAACTATTTCCCAAAAACATAAACTATAAAGCTAAGGCACGGCCGTCCGTCTAATAGAATTAGCACTTGTAGGTCGTTGCACAGCTTACTATATTGGAGACGCTTGATTGAGATACGCACTCACTGTGAGTTCATGTCCCCCTTTTCTCTAACTGTTTTCAGTTTTCTTAACTGCGGGGGTGAAATACATGTTACTTTGTTTACAAGTACTTTATACACGGTATGAATAACGTAAGGAGGTTTAGATCATGTGAATGGGTAGTTAGAACACCGAGGGACTCGAGCGGTAGATCTATTTGGGTGTAGCGAGCCCAGCTCTAGGCCAAACGGACCTCTCTGAGGCTAACCACAACGGACCTGGAGTGACTTGGTTGCCCAACGCAAAAATCAGCTAGGGTTGTGTCTACTTACTTGCATTTCACAACATGCTAATGGCCTTGCAAACCATTGGTGATCACAAGTCCTCTTACACTGCTACATACCAGGAAACTTTTATACTTACAAGTGTTTTACTTACTCACTTGCACATGAACTCGCTCAACATTATTGTTGATTTTTCAACTCACATGTATTTCAGGAAATTGAACGAGATCTGGCACGGTATGGAACGTTTTTCCGCTGCATTTGTCATGGAGTCATCAGGGTTTAGGGGATGTGTCTCTTTCCTGGACAAGACACAGTCCTTAAACCACGTTTATGTTATGTTGTAGTTTGAACAAGGTTATTGTTGTTGGAGTATGTTCTCGTCAAACAATGGTATTGTATGTTATTTTCAAACTTAATTGATGACTTGCATGGTTTTTAAACTCATATAGCTTGTTATGGTTAAGCTATGGTATTAAGAAGTCACACCAAAATATACCACGCTTCCGCAAAGCCAGGGTGTGACATTTTCAACCGATAAGTTTTAATGATTCGATCATATAACGTCTCCTCAATTAATATTATGTGATGAGAAGATTATTTATACAAGCTGAAAAAACAATTTCTATTATCAAACCTTAAATATGCTCTTGAAGTAGCAAGATTGTTAAAGAATATATAAGGCTTGAAACGAACACCATGAAAGTTGTGCGGTTCTAATCCATTCTCTAAAGTGAATATGATGACATAATGATCAATGGGATGGTCGGGATCATGTACAAAACTAAGGAAATTGCAATGATGTCACCATGAAACTTGTCTTGTTATAATTCATTCCCTAAAGTGAATGTGAAGATATAATGAGGGGTTTAAAGTTATGATAATCCAATCTTAAACACTCCTAATGATTTTATAATGATCATAATAAAGGTCATGATCATGGTAAATGAAGAAATCACAATAATCCTCACAATGATAATGAAATCAACCATGTTAGTATTATAATCGACCGCAAGAAGTGGCACACTAAAGAAGTGATTATATGATAATAAAATATGGGAAACATATTATAACATGAATGTTTGAAATAATAATTCATTATTCTCTCGTATTTTGTGTCATGTATTAGACACACATGAGTGCACCTAAAACATATATGATCAAAAACTAGAAGTTTAAGAATCGTGAATATTTAATAAATGGGCTTGATTGGTTAAACCATTCGGAGTCAGTGATGTGCAAAATATCGAAGAACCAGAAGATTCTTCATGGTACTTAAACATGCAACTTTTATTCTCAAGGGAAGTTAATGATATACCAGCTAAAATAGGGTTTGAATCCCTAAATATTATGGAAAATATAAAAGGATATGTGTATCATGACATGTTATCATTTTGTGTTCTGAAATTGATGCAACCTCTAAATGGTTATCAAATTCGCAACCTGAAGTTTGCGTGACTTGTGGCTTACTTAATAAGATAGCGAACACATTATTCTAGACTATTTTGATAAATGCGGTGACGTTCATTCCCATTTTAGTAATGATTATTGGAATAAGTGTTAAACTACTTATGACACATGTTGTTACATGAATTGATTCTATTGAAGACGATGACCAAACGTCTACGACTGATTGCAAAGCCAATAATCATGAGAGCAAAATTTCATGTCGTATGTGGGTACATGTGATTTTATATTCACATCAGGCCAATAAATTATAATACTTCCTCCCATTTATAATTGATATTCGGCCATGAAAGAAGTACTTCACATCTATAGTTTTTGGTTGTGCAATATATGTTACAATTATTCCACAATGCACAAAGATGGGACCTCAAAGAAGGTTGGGATTATATGTTGTATACAAATAAGTATTGATATGTGAGTACTTATAGGCTATAGCCATTAAAGGTGGGTTTAAGTAATGACTCAGTTGATTAAGTTTATTTTAAACGAATAAATAGTTCTAACATGGAGGGAAGATAAAAAGCAGTTGGAAAATAAAGATATTGGAGTGAATTATGATTATGTGATATTGATCCTCAAGCTAAAAAGTGTGAATCGAAAGTGCAAATGATAATTCATTTTCAAGAATAAGTAAACTAGTTACCCGAAGCATTCACTGAACCAAATATAGTGAATAGCTAAGCACATATACCAACTGTTAATGTTCCAATTAAATTTAATGTCTCAGAAAGACAATCACGTAATGGTGATGAGTCTATGGCACACTTGAATCAAGGTAGACTAGTCACTTTCAAGATTAAATATTCTTGAAAATGAAGCAAGTAATGAAAATGGTCAAGTTGAGGTATAGTAAAAGGGTCTCCAAAAGAGGCATTAGACATGGTGGTTCTAGAAGAACCTCAAGTATCTGAAATGAAAAGAGATCTCAGTAATTTATATCATGTTTGGATATATATATATATATGGAATCGAAACAAAATTGATGTCGTTGATAACTTTATACATAGTGTAACGTTTGAAATAATGAAAATGATAAGGATCAAGAACTAAGTACAGCTCATAAATAAAAATAAAGAGAACTAAGTACAGGCTAATATGTGTTTCTTCATTGCAGCCTTATAAGTTAGAGCTCTAAGAAACAACATGCCATTGCTAGATCAAATTGAGGTTAAATACACTTGTTCATACTACAATTGAGATCCGATGGATTACTTACAGTCTTCATGAGCTTCACATGCATATCTCTTATGATTCTAACAATATCATGTGACAACATTAGGTCTACTTATCTCAAAGTTAATTCTAGTGTTTCATGAGCACACAGACCTTAAGATTAACTTGCACTTCATCAATCATATGTGTCACACCCCAATCGATGGCGGAAACATCGGAGTGAGACGAGAATGAGATTGCTGGAGACTTCATAACCACTAACTTGTGACTATAATTTAAACTATGATTTTCGTTTCATTTCAAAAGATTCAAATACATTGTTTGGGAGCAAATAACAACAACAACTTAGCAACTAAACAGCATAACAAAATTTAAAATAAGGCACGTTTCTGGTCCATTCTGCCAGATTTCTTTTCAACGCCTCATCATCATATTCCTGCAATATATATTAAAGTAACATGTCAACACAAAAATATATCGGTGACCATACAAGTTTAGTGTACTAGCATATGTATAAAAAGAATTTAACGAGATCCACATGGCAAAAACGTATACTATGGCATACATAACATGAACTAGCATGCATCACATACGTGTCAACCTAAAGATTCCACCAGCATAATCTTGTCGTCGCAAGGATAAGACCATTTGTATGATTGTATTACTTAACATAGACCCATCAATGGGCGGTGTGCTACTCCTATAGCGTTATACATGTTAAGGTAGGCTTGTACGAAGTTAATGACAAAGTATAGTGCAAGAATGGCTTCTAGCATGTATGTATTCCTAAAGAATAAACGTATAAAGCATGCATATTGGATTCATTTGTATGAATAACGTATTTGCATATGTGTGTTTGTGTGAGTTTTAATATGGTAGTATATATTGCACCTAAAAGTGTGAAAATGAAAAAAAGGGTCATGTATACTCACGGTTTGCAAAAACTTCCATAAACGTAAGCGGTGAGTCTTGAGAGTTTAGGAACACCGAGGTTATCCTACAAGGATAAACGAGGCGTATGAGTTATGGAGTTCGGCATTGAGTTAGATTAGGGTTTCGAGATTTTATGAAAGTATGTATATTGCAAGGAAATACATATTGTCTAGAAATGCTCATTATGGAGACTATTTTTCTTGTGTTTTCATGGGTACCGATTAACCCATTAGAACCTAGTTTGAGGAACTTTGACCAAGATAGAAATGACCCTAATACATAACATTCAACCATGAGTTTGGTTGGTGTTATGATTCGGTTCTGGAGTATAATTACGTATATATATTTACAAGTATTTTGTCCAAGTCATATAATGTCATGCATGGACGTAGGATGAATTCCATCCATTTAACCTTATTGTATGGATTCACCAAAGCACAAGATTATCAACTTAGTTGATGATTTCGGTTGGTCATGAATAAACTAAAGAATGTACAAATAACTAATCATCTAAATCATTAAGTAACCAAGTGAAACTCAAACTAGACTAGTACATTCCAATCATGGCAAATGTTTAAAGACTTGGTGTAGTTTGAACACTTTGTTACTAGAAAGTTCACTTGATGACTTAGGTTAAAGAAGATGGATTAACTAACTAAGTGATGTAGTGGAATCATAGTTGGAAAGCCAAGGCTTCCATTGTTCACACTTAACCATAACTCAAGTCTTTCAACCTTGAAGGTTAAAAGCTTGGATGGTTCCAACATTTTGTAGGTCACTTGGGACATTTAGGGCAGAATTTTATGGAGGTTTTAAGCCTCATTTCTTGCGCAAATCAACCAAAGCACAAATCCACAACTATGAGTTTAGTTGGGAGCAATATGGGTGTAAGATTCAATCAAGTTTTAAGCAAGATAAACAAGAAATAAAAAGATGAAACAAAGCAGAATTTTAAGGCTACTTTGGACCTCAAATGTGGTGAGATTCCACTTTAGTTTGCCATGGAAAACTTGTGGAAACCTTCCTAGAGGTTGCCCAAGTAGTTTGAAAGAAGAAATGAAGAAGAAAGATTAAGAAAAGTGAGTTAGAACCTCATTAGAGCACTTGAAACTTTCTGCCCATTTTTGGAGTGTTCTTGGAGAATTTGGAGAAGATTTGGAGGATTAGAGAGTGATTAGAGGGAGTATAAAGTGTTTAGGTGGTGTGGAGAAGGCCTATTTATACTGGGGTTATTAGGGTTTTGTTATTAATGGTGTTGGTTGGGAGTTGGTGGTTGAAAAATGGGAGTAAAGGCTGAAAATCATGGTTTTCTAAGGCAATTCTTCTAGCTCTGACGATCTGGCACGATCATGCCGGTCATGAGCATGGTCGTGCGGGTCATGAGCATGACCGTGCGTATAACAACCCTCCTAAATTATTTCCGACACCCTTAAAATAATTAGAATATCCCTATATGTCTTAAAATATGCCCCGTATACGAAAACCGGTTCCAAAATACCTTTATATAATTAAAAATAAAAAAAAACAATAAAAACAAGTCTGTCGCGGGCTGCGACAGACTACCCTTGGTTCAACACGGGCCGCGAGCGCCCGTAAACGAGGCGGCACCCTAAGCTGCCATGTGGCAGCCCCGTGTCAAACCTAGTTCGGCGAATCAGCACAGCTAGGCCTTACCCCCCTATGTCGCGGGGCGCGAAGACCCCTTAAGGATCCTTTGCGGGCCGCGAGGAAGTGTCGATCAGACACTATAAAAGGAGGCCATCGGCCTTCAGTCCAACTCGTTCAATTCTTTTCGATTCTCTCTCAATTCTGAAGTAGTAAGAATTATACCCGGGCATTATACCCCCCTAAATAACGAAGTTCTGCCTCGTTGTAAGTTTCATAACCCCCGGTTACGTATTAGATACGCTGTCCGATTGATCTATTGCTCCGTAACGGCTGTCAAGGTTCTGCCCGATGTAGTCGTTGGAGTTCTGTCTCGGGGAGGGTATAACTAATATAAATATTGAGTTATTATACTAACGCGTGTGCATTGTTTAATTAATAGATTATAACCAGGATAATCACAAGAAAAACCCTAAAGTAGCAATGTGAGTAATCCTCATTTTTGCAAACTGTTTTTACAAAACCTCAATTGGTTTATTTTATATTTCACAGTGATTGAGTATTTGTATTCTACAATTATCGTCGGTATGTTGGTGGTTTTGTATACAAATTTTTTACTACACTGTGAGTAGTAACATGACCACAAGTCGGGTTGATAGTACCATGGGTGGTAATTAAAGTAGAAATATAAACAAATGTAATTGCGAGATCGCCCTCAATAACTGTAAACTGATCAAACCTGTCTTGATTAAATTGGAATTCACTCACCAGTATTTCCCACTGACAAAATGTTTTTAAACGCGTTGCAGGTAACAAAATGTGAAAGCCAAATAGAAGCCAGCTGGAAAGCACTGAAGGCTTGGAAAAGTGGCTATAAAAAGTTACCTAAACAAAGAAGATGTTTTATTTAGATTAAAATAGGGTTTACCCCTATAAACTTGTTTGTAACAAAACTTGGGTTTTATCCCAATATGTTTATTATTATAAAATGCGGTGTTTTACTCTGATAAAATATTTCCTAACTACAGTCCTGATGAAATTTCCGCTGCCAAATAATGATAAACACCGATACCACCATCTCTGAGTAGGCCGCGGCCACCCGCCTCCCGGGGCAGGGGTCGGGGGTTGCGATAGTGCGGGTTATGAGCATGGTCATGCGGGTCATGAAATTTCACAGAGTGGTCATGAGCACTATCGTGCGGGTCATGAGCGTGGTCATGCGGGTCATGAGTTTTCACTGAGTGGTCATGAGCACGGTCATGCGGGTCATGAGAATGATCATGCGAGTCATGTGCATGATCATGCTTTCTAGTAGAATTTTCCCAATTTTGCAGTTTAACCCCCAGAGTTTGCTAATTCAATTATTTTATGCTAGGAACTCATAATTAAGCATGTTTTCATGTATTTAGTGTGTATGAGCTTGCGTATAAGCATGGTGATAGAGTAAACATGTGTATAATTGAATATCTAATGATTGTATATGTCACACCCCAACCGATGACGGAAACATCGGGGCGCGGCACTGAGCGAAACAGATTGTCCAGGGGAAATCCATAACAACTAAATTACCAGATATTTAAATATTATGTCTCATACCATAACATACCAAAGCAAATAGTTATTACAGACTAAATATCTCAAAGAAAAATATCATGTTCCGACAACTCAAATTTAAATTGTTTGTTTCTAGACTCTCACTCCTACTTGATTCCACGAAAGTAGGTAAAACACAGCATCCTAAACACCTGTCACACACGTTAAAATAGAGGTCAATACACATAGTGTAAAGGTGAGCATACAAGTTTAATAGTAATAATAGAGTTCGAAAGCGTTTAAGCATAACCAGCATGTAACATGTATAATGTGAAGCTAGTAGGTTATCGACAATGAAATATGCACAGACATGACTCGAGTTGTAGAATACGCAACACATATCACCATTGTGACACGTGAAGAAATAACCTTAACAACCCCTGTCCACGACAGGTGCTGAGTCCAAACTATAGTACTATCGTTTCTAAGGCGTCAGGCAATAATCACTGTGTTAACATAACATACAAGCATTCATCGAGTAACACGTATAACATGCAGTAACGGTCAGCGTATAAAGTGTTTGCATTGTGTGATCAATGTGATTTAGAATAAGTAACGTATGTAACACCCAAAAGTACGTAAAGCAAAAAGGGATCGAGTATACTCACTACGATGGTAGTTAATGGATTGAAGGGAGCGCTAGAGTGATTAGCCTGAATAGTTTACGACAAGATAAGCGAAGAACGACGCGTAAAACGGTGCAAGTGATCAAAGTGACGAATGGTCATCCGATCCGATGGCCATTCGATCGGATTGGCATTCGTTTGGGATGGATTTGTTTGTGTATGATGTGACTTTGAAGTTTTCGTTGTAGCATTTTGAAAACAGAGAAGTATCTCTACCTTTCAGGTCGTTCGATCGAACGGTCGTTCGATCGGATAGCGATCCGATCGGCAGGTGATGCGTGTGTGGTGTGATATATATTTAAGTATATTTTAATCCCTTTTTACACGTTAGTCAAGTTTTAAATTTATAAAACACGATATTTTACTAACACCAAACACACATATGGGCAAGTGCACCCATCGTGAGCGTAGTATAGTGTTGGTAAGATACTGAGGTCGTCCAAGGACACAAGAGCTTTTAATACCGGTTTATCCTCAACGTCTAATCAAATCAAAAGTTTAGAAAAAGGTTTTAAACAAGAAAAATAAAAACTAACTAAAATGCTATAAAATAAAATAAAAACAGATAGACAAGATGAATCACTTGGATCCGACTCGTGTTTAGTGTAACCTCTGATTATTTTTGCACTTTTGCACTTTTTAAGAGATTATCTTAGTTATTGTAGTAGGCCCCTCTTTTGAAGGTAACGTTACCCTCAACCCAGTAGTTTGAGTCAGCAAGGATACAATCCTAAAGGGTCGGATTATTGAAAGATAATTAATTAAGTTATTAATGCATATTGTGGTAGGCCCCTCTTTTGAAGGTGACGTTACCCTCGGCTAAGTAGTCTGAGTCAGCAGGGATACAGTCCTAAGTAGCTGGGTTAAAGTATTAATAGTAGCTTACATATGAGGGGATCAAAGAGTTTGGAACCCCGCCATCCAATACCGGTGGGTATTGAAGGTGGTCCTACTAAATTTGACCCAGGTCCTTGAAGGATCTATACACTGAACAAGGCAAGACTCTTACCAAACTGTTCCCTTAACCCCCGACCAGGTAGCCAACATATCTCCATATAGACCGTGGAGATATGAATGGTGAAAATCTTTTATTTTATATAGACAGTAAAATAATTCCAAGACACCACGGACAAACGATAAGGAAGAATCACCTTCAACATAAGAAACTAGTTATTAAAGTCTTTAATACATAACCAAATAAAAAGTGCGAAAAGATTAAAAATAAAAAGTATTACACTAGACACTTGTCTTCACCAAGTGATGTAAGAGACTAGGCAAACATGGCCTTTGATTGTCAAGAACTCTAACGATCAATCTTGGATCCCGAGACGACTCACACACTCTACGATGGACGATGGATGATGGTGGTGGATGATGGTGTTGTGATGGTGGTGGGTGGCGGGTGAAATGTGAGAGAGGTGGTGTGCCAAGGGATAGTTTGCAAATGAGCCAAGCACCCCTATTTATAGGCTGAACAGAGGCTCGGGCATGGCCCCGTGTCCACCTTCCTTCTCTTTCTTCATTAATTGCAGTTTGTCTGCATTAGTTGACCGCGCCCCTGTGTCCGCTGGGCACGACCCCGTGTGCAGAAGCGTATCTGTACTATCAAGATTTCCCCAGTTTCTGCAAATCTTAGAGTTGACCACGGCCCCATGTCCGCTGGGCACGCCCCCGTGGTGGGTGATAGAAGCTTCTATAGCTTTGTCTTTTCTGCAAACACTTGGGCACGCCCCCGTGTTCACTGAGTATGGGGCGTGTTCAGCCTTCTGTTCTCTTGTTTTTGCTTGGGAAGATGCTGTCGGGGGGTCAGGCATGCCATGTTTGTTCCTTTTCTTGTATTTATGTTAGATTTAGCTGACTTTTTGCTTCTTTTGTTCATTTGAGCTCATTTAATCCTGAAAATACAAAAGGAAGACAAAAACGCACTTTTTCCAACATTATTACTAAAAAAGGGTTAGTTTTATGCCACATTTGATGTAATTTATATGTTGCATTTTGCACACATCAGCAGGACACTTTGTGAGAACAAGTTCACAGCATGATTGTCATTCGATCGGATGGTCTTTCGATCGGATGGCAATCCGTTAGAAACTAATGATCTTTGAAAATTGCAAAAAGTTTAAGTGTTGAAGTCCAAGTGCAATCCGATCAGTTTGTCGTTCGATCGGATTGCAATCCGATCGGATGGCAATCCGATCGGACGGCAATCCGTCCCAACGATCCGATCGTTTTGAAACTCGTTAAGTTTGAAAGTTTTGCGGTTTGTTCGAGATGGTATGACCACGTATTGAGCAACAGGAACCCCACCAAGACCAGACCGTCGGATCGGATGGGAATCACCACAGTTTGATCAGTTGGCTGTTTGGATCAGATGGGAATCACCCCACTCGAGAGTTTGAGCATTTCCGAAGGAGCGAGACGATAAGGCGCTCTAGCAACAAGATTTGCTCCAGGAATGAGGTCGATCAGAAATCGATATCACGAGTGGGAAGTAAACCAGGTAAATCATCAGGAAATACGTTAGGGAATTCGCAAACAACGGGAACGTCTTTCACTCATGTGTTTCCTTTCTTTTCCTTCTCCGCTACTACAATGTTAGCCAAGAAAGCTCTGTATTCCTTGCGGATATACTTGCTCGCTTGGACACATGAAATGAGTTTGAGACCTTTTGAGGGAGTTTCACCATACACACGAAGTTGATCACCATTAGCGAGCGAGAAACGAATAATCTTATCGAATCAAATGACTTCAGCATGGTTCTCGCGAAGAAAATACATGCCTACTATGATGTCAAAACTACCGAGCTGCATCGGAATAAGGTCGATAGGGAAGACGTGATTGTTGAGTTCAAGCGTAGAATGACGTAGAACAGAATTGACAGCGACGGTTCTTCCAGTGGCAACTTCAACATCGAACTTCGAGGGGAGATGGGCGCGCTTACGATTAAGGAGCTTTTCAAATTCAAACTATACAAAATAGTTATCTGCTCTAGTATCAAACAAACACGAAGCATATATACCATTCACAAGGAACATACCATTAACCACATTGTTGTTTGCTTGAGCCTGGCGGGCGTTGATGTTGAAAGCACGTCCGCGAGCTGCTGAGGCTGCTGCTGTTGATGTTATTGCTGCTGCTGTTAGGGCTCTTGCTTCACCACTCTGTTGGGGCACATGTTTGCAAAGTGGTTGGGATTACCACATGCAAAGCAAGCTCTAGCGTGAGCAGTGGGTCCAGGAGCTGCTTGTTGGCCCTAGGGAGCAGGAAGGAGAGCTTGTGGGGCAGGAGCTTGACCTTGAGCTGGAGCTAGAGGTTGGCGTGGACCTGTACGGCAGTTTTCGGTGAAGTGGCCGTACATGTTGCAATGAACATAGAACCGGCATGCGATTCCAACCGGGTGATGATAGGTACAAGTAGGGCAAAGCGGGTGTGGTCCAGTGTATGCACGCTTGGCAGGCGGTGCATTGACCATAGGAGCTGCTACTTGGCGGTGTTGCGGTTGTGGTTGGGCAGGTACTGTTTGGAACGGAGTGGCAGTAACTGCACAGTTCTTGTTGCAGGAGTTTTTGTTCTTTCTCTTGCGACGGGAGGGCTTTGAAGATTGCGGTGCGGCGGTGGTTTCAGCCGTGGGAGCAGCGGTGACTTGATGCAGATCCTTGGCAGCTTTATCGAAATAACCAGCCCTGACTCGCTTATCGTTGATCTCAGCGGCGAGCAGGTAGGTTTCCTCAATAGTTGTCGTTTTGGCGGCCTACACAAAGTCTGCGACACAATCCGGCAGAGCACGGATATACTTTTTGATCGTAATCTTGGGGGTAGTAACTTGACCTAGACAGATGATACTTAGCTGCTTGAAGCGAGCAGTCAAACCAGCATTATCTCCGCCATCCTGCTTGATATGCCAGAATTCGTCCTATAGCTTTTGAAGTTCATGGGGAGGGCAGAACTCTTGCATCATGATGTCCTTCAACTCAGCCCACGTTAGCCCAAAAGCTGCTTCGTTCCCTCGTTTGTTTCTCTCGACCGTCCACCAATCAAGAGCGCGGGATTGGAAGACGCCGGTGGCGTTAACAATGCGAAGGTTTTCCGGACAGCCACTCTAGCACAGGGTGACTTCGATTGAATCAAACCATTGGAACATGGCCGTAGGCCCATCTTCGCCGGTAAATTCTTTCGGTCCGCATGCTTTGAGCTACTTGAAGCTAAAAGCTGCTTTTGGAGTATCAGTCCTGGACTCTTCCGAGGACTTGCTAGTATTCTCATTCAGCTCGTTAACAATTTGCGGGATGACTTTTGTTATCTGCTTAGCGACGAGTGCAGTAATGCGCTTGTCATCCTGATTACGTCGTGCGGAGCGAGCAGAGTATGATCCAAATGACGACATTTTCTGCAACAGACATCGCCACAGGACTCAAACACGGTTTTGATTAACCTTAGTGTAGTCTAGCGAATTCACAAGGAGCTACTTTATAAAGTACAAGTACACTTCAAGGCACAAAATCACGTAGGCACAAAATTCACAGAATCACATAAGCATAGAAACACATAAGCATATAGTCCACATAGGCACGAAAGTATGTATTCAACTATATTTTGAACGTATTCACCTTCCTATGTTGCACGTAATCACCTATCTTTCATAGCAGCATACAGTGATCGAGTATTGCGAGTGCGAATAACGAGTAACGATTGCGAATATCACAAGCGATTTGTTAGCGTTTTGAGGTAAATGTGGAGTGCGAGTTATGTGTGTTGATCAAAGCGAACATCGAAAAAGAGAGTAAATCTCCAAAAATCGAAACACATAAAACATATAAAATTCACATAAATTCGATAAGTCACAGAGTTGGCGGCTGCGGATTCCAGAATCGAAACACATAAAATCAAAGAGAGATTGTCTGGGTGTGATAGACGTCGACTACCCAAAGTGATTCGACTATTCACAAGGACTTTGTGTACACACTTTTGCTTTCCGAATTGTGCTATCGCCTCAATCCGGGCGATTAGCACGCATCCTTCCAGTTACAGCGTGACTCAAGTCGTAGGAGTCCGTCGAGACTTTGGTGAGAGTTTTGCAAAACCAAAATAAGGAGCGGGATAAGTCATCGAGGTTCGGGTTTCACCCCTAACTTAACGACTGCATCCCTGTTTATGTGATAGAATTACTAGATAGATAAGGAGAATTGCGTCGAAGTATGGATTTCACTCCTAATTCAACGCAAATTCTCTTCTTTATAGTAAAATAGCGAATCGAACGAGTGATCTGGTCGAGAGTTTGCGGTTTTCACACCTAATCTTAACCAGATCATTCGTTTGTGTGTGTGTCCAGCCTTAGGAAAGGTTGATCTTGCGCGGAACTGTAATATGCGATGTTCGCTCTAGAGTGTAGTGAACAGCGTATTCGAGCGAGAAATAACAAGTAAGCTCGTGCAGAACCCATACTGGGTAAGCACAAGCTAGTCTGTTGGTACTTAGACTATAGACTAGGTCGTTTCTAAGACATCGACCCGGACTAGGTCGAGTCTTGCCTAATTCCCTATAGTTATGGCTCTGATACCAATCTGTCACACCCCAACCGATGGCGGAAACATCGGGGCACGGCACTGAGCAAAACAGTTGTCCAAGAGAAATCCATAATAACTAAATTACCAGATATTTAAATATTATGTCCCATACCATAACATACCAAAGCAAATAGTTATTACAGACTAAATATCTCAAAGACAAATATCATGTTCCGACAACTCAGATTTAAATTGTTTGTTTCTAGACTCTCACTCCTACTAGATTCCATGAAAGCAGGTAAAATATAGCATCCTAAACACCTGTCACATACATTAAAATAGAGGTCAATACACATAGTGTAAAGGTGAGCATACAAGTTTAATAGTAATAATAGAGTTCGAAAGCGTTTACGCATAACCAACATGTAACATGTATAATGTGAAGCTAGTAGGTTATCGACAACGAAATATGCACAGACATGATTGCGAGTTGTAGAATGCGCAACACATATCGCCACTATGACACGTGAAGAAATAACCTTAACAACCCCTGTCCACGACAGGTGCTGAGTCCAAACTATAGTACTATCATTGCTAAGGCGTCAGGCAACAATCACTGTGTTAACATAACATACAAACATTCATCGAGTAACACGTATAACTTGCAGTAACGGCCAACGTAGCGTTGTGTGATCGATGTGATTTAGAATAAGTAACGTATGTAACACCCAAAAGTGCGTAAAGCAAAAAGGGATCGAGTATACTCACTGCGATGGTAGTTAATGGATTGAAGGGAGCACTAGAGTGATTAGCCTGAACAGTTTACGACAGCATAAGCGAAGAACGGCGCGTAAAACGGTGCAAGTGATCAAAGTGACGAATGGTCATCCGATCGGATGGCAATCCGAACGGATGGTCATTCGATCGAATGATAATCCATTCGGATAGTCATCCATTCGGATGGCCATTCGATCGGATTGGCATTCGTTTGGGATGGATGTGTTTGTGTATGATGTGACTTTGAAGTTTTCGTTGTAGCATTTTGAAAGCAGAGAAGTATCTATACCTTTCAGGTCGTTCGATCGAACGGTTGTTCGATCGGATAGCGATTCGATCGGTAGGACACTTTGTGAGAACAAGTTCACAGCAGGATTGTCATTCGATCGGATGGTCTTTCGATCAGATGGCAATCCGTTAGAAACTAATGATCTTTGAAAATTGCAACAAAGTTTAAGTGTTGAAATCCAAGTGCAATCCGATCGGTTTGTCGTTCGATCAGATGGCAATCCGATCGGATGGCAATCCTATCAGACTGCAATCCGTCCCAACGCTCTGATCGTTTTGAAACTCGTTAAGTTTGAAAGTTTTGCGGTTTGTTCAAGACGGTATGACAACGTATTGAGCAAAAGGAACCCCACCAAGACCAGACCGTCGGATCGGATGGGAATCACCCCAGTCCGATCAGTTGGCTGTTCGTGATGGTTCGTTCGTGTTCAACCCGAAGTCAGTTGTCTCTTTGATAGGAATCAGAACTCAGTCCGACATATCACTAGAGAAGAGTGGAAGGCCTGAACGAGCTCATATTTGATCGGTTTTGAGTGCATTGAGTGTAAAAGAGTTGAAAGAAAGTTAGAAACCATCTTTCAATCCTTTTAACCTTGAAAATGTTTAGATCTATATGAAAATAGTGTTGAATCATGTGGAAATCATGTAGATCTGAGTTGTTCTTGGTGGAATAATGCCAAAACTTGAAGTTCATAAGAACCCCATGATGACATCATCCTAGAACACCTCAAATCCGCTGATTTCACGGTTAAAAGCTAAGATTTAAAGGTGAAAATGATGAAGGAGTGCGTGTAGATCATAGAAGTACAAGATTTGAGTTGAAAAGTTACAAGAATCGCGAGGAATCGCGAGATAGAAGGTCTGTAACGCTGGTCGAACGAGAGAGAGAGCTGTCACATCACTTTGGTGATGTGACAGGGGGGTATTTATAGGTTGCCAAAAGTGGAAAGTGGCATTTGGAACGGATCGGATGGAACTTCGATCGGATGGTCATCCGTTCGGATGACCATTCGATCGAATGGTCATTCGATCGAGTGGTCCGGCGAGTTGGATTTTGGCGTTTCGTTTTTCGTGTGAGCGTTGCGATGCGTTTCGAGCGAGCGATGCGGTAGTATTTCCCATTAGTTACACAAATAACCTAACTACTATATCTAACATATAATCACTTATAAATAACTTGCGTTTAGCGTTTGCGATTAGATTGCGTTGCGATAGAATTACGATTGCGTTTGCGATTAATCACCTTAACATAGACATAACATGCACAAGTAACACCTAATAGCACACACACATAAAACAATATCCAGAACACATAATTCGAGTTGCAAATGCGATAGCGACGCAATAAACGATAAGTCGATTAGCGATCAAACTGCGATTAACCTCGATAATTAACAAGTACTCCACATAATACAACTAAAGCGAACAAATAATAGAATTCGATTACAGGTCAAGAAGCACAGCCAGTAGTTAAGCAAGGAGTGACAGATCTAGGTGGTTCCCACGCTAGGACTTGAAACAGGGAGCGCCATCCCCTGTTATAGAAACTTTGGGTTGGTCTAGGTCTAGGTGGTTCCCACGCTAGGACTTGCATTGGTACATTGAGTGATGAACTAATGATCTAGACGCCAACGTGGCTTTGTCGTTGTTGTTGTTGTTATTGTTCAGTTACTATCTAATAAGTGTGTGTATTTGAATGGTCTTTTCAGTTCCAAGTTGTGATCTTTTTGGGTTACTATATTGGTGGTTGAGTTTGTTTTGTGTTTGCACATGCATAGGCGATGAACAATTGTTGAACCTTGTATGTGATGTTGGAGTGGCTTTTGTATGTGCATATGTATAAGCGGTGACCCATTGGTCAGTCTTTAGACACTTTAAATGTGTGTTCTTATCTGTTTGTGTTGTCCCTTTATAGTTCCGTTTGCTTTGTTGCAACTTTTTGGTGAATCTGGAACTGCAAAGAGTGAAAATGAAACTGCTAAAGTATCGGCCGATTCAGATGGTTTTCAAAGGACGTGCCTCATACGGCTTGAAAAGAAAAGTCAAAGTGAAGTGGAGAAGTCAGGATCAGGTCTGTGGGTCTAAAAGGTGGTCAAAGGGGATGGATCTGGATGAGGAGAAGATACAAGCCGAAACGATACCAAAGTCGGTTTGGGTTCATGTTCGTGGGACCAAAAGGGACACGAAGAGGCTGAACAAATGGCAGGTTCATGGAATCGTAAGGCTAAATAAAAACCAGCCTATAATGGTGGTTTGAAGAAGAAGGAATGATTGGAGGTTCCCTCTGCCCCTACC
>JARYGA010058233.1:0-32766 GCA_030545235.1 Helianthus tuberosus
TGAACCACAAGTGCCTGGTTGGCATTTGATGGTCCCGCTTGGCTTTGGTTGTTGACAGGTAGTGGATTGTCGTACAAATCTGTGGTTGGTTGAACAACCGTTGGTCTTGAGGAAGGTGGAAGTGGATTTCCATACAGATCTGTTGGTCCGGTAGATCGAACAGGTAATGGATTTCCGAACATATCAGTTGCTCTAATAGGTCGTTTCGGTGCGGGAGATTCGGCCCACGAAGGTGACAAGCTCGTATTTCTATATTTTCCGCTATCCGGAGACGGAGTACCATAATACATATCTGTATTTACCGGAGTACCCCAAATCGGATTCAGTTTTGATTAAAAAAATGAATACCTGAAAATCACACCTCAAACAAACAGTTAAATCACTTTGACAAACCTTCTGTTAAAAACTGACAACAATCACGACGAAACAGAATAGGCTTTGACACTAGACGAAACAGATATAAGAAGTGACGAAACGGCCCAATACTTGTTTTTTCACACGACGGAGGAAGCCGTGTCTAAGCTGATACGCGTCAAGTCGAGTCGCGTCCACAATCATGTATCAACAATGTGGACGTCGGCCAAGTTAAAAAGGAAATGAAACTAAACATAGTATATGTAATATTTTTTTGATCGACCAACAAATCAATACCGAGCACTCTCGGGGCACCTACTAGACAAACGGAGTACTACGAGAGTAACCTGAGTCGTCCACAACCAATTCAGGGGAAAACCCTGTAATCCACCCGCCCGTAGGCACGACGGTTAATTACCCGTAAAACCGATTTGACTTAAGGATCGACCCAGGTTACCCTGCGTCTCCTATCACTGCCCACCAGTGCCTCACTCCTTTTTTGCACAAAATGGGAATTGAACTTGAATCTTCAAAGAAGAACACAAGTCCTCCTTCCACTTAAGCTAGAGGTCATTGGCACATAGTATATAGGCTAGGCAGTGATTTATTTCAAGAAATTTAATCATTTATTTTCTAGATACTGATTTGTATTTCAACAATCTAGAATCTCGAAAGTCATGGAACATTGATTGGTGGTGATTAATAGATAATAGGGTCTTGCTATTCACACACCCCCACCTACCCCTTTGTCTATTCACACACCCTCCAGTGTCGAGTTATGGCTAGAGCGCGGCGTTTTGGTCCGGTCAACCAGAAAAAAGACTGACGGGTGTCTGACGGGTCTGTTGACCTGACCAAAACGCCGAGATTTGGCTGCGTTTTGGTCCTGTCAACCAGACAAAAACTGACCAGCCAAAAGACTGACCGGGTGTCAGTTTTTGTCTGGTTGACAGGACCAGAACGCGGCCAAAGCTCGGCGTTGTGGTCCGGTCAACAGACCCGTCAGACACCCGTCAGTCTTTGTCTGGTTAACCGGACCAAAACGCCGCGCTCTGGCCACAGCTCGACACTGGGGGGTGTGTGGATAGACAACATGGGTGTGTGAATAGACACCTCTTAATAGATAGTAATATCTTCCATCACCAGGTACCAAAATTATAATACCTTAAATTTGCATGGGACAAAAGTAGAGGGAATATTGATAGATTACATAAAATTGTCGGGAAGTAGTGAGGATGGATATAATTAGCGGGTCGCTAACAAAACCCAAAAATATAATATATATATGTATGTATGTATATATATATATATACATGTATATATATACATGTATATATATACATGTATAGGGAAGCGCTAGAATAAGAACCACCACGAGTTATGAGAACCACGAGAACCGCGACCCGCGGGTGGCCGTTGACCACGAAATTTTTTTTACACCTAGATCCGTATATTTTAAAACCGGGTGTAAATTTTGGGTTCAAACGGCGCGCCCGAGGGGGTAGTTTTTTACGCCCAAAGTTTGGGTTTTTTTAATTTTTTTAATTTTTCTTTTTTTTACCAAACTTTGGGCGTAAAAAACTACCCCCTCGGGCGCGCCGTTTGAACCCAAAATTTACACCCGGTCTTAAAATATACGGATCTAGGTGTAAAAAAATTTTCGTGGTCAACGGCCACCCGCGGGTCGCGGTTCTCGTGGTTCTCATAACTCGTGGTGGTTCTCATTCTAGCGGCCCCCTACATGTATATATATACATGTATATATATATATATATATATATATATATATATATATATATATATAGGGGACCCTTAAAATTAAAACCACCTCCAGTTGTAAGAACCATGAGAACTACACCGTACCGGGCGAGTTGGACCAAATTTTTTTTCATAAACGTAGATTCGTGTATTATAAACACATTTGTAAAAAAAAAATTCAAAAAAAAAAAATGTCGTGTGTGTAGTTTTGAGCACCACAAGTTTGTGTTTACGGGTACCGTAACATGACATTTTTTTGTTGAATTTTTTTTACAAATGTGTTTATAATACACGCATCTACGTTTATGAAAAAAAATTTTGGTTCAACTCGCCCAGGATCAAAAAGTTCTCATGGTTCTTACAACTGGAGTTGGTTTTCATTTTAGCGGTCCCCTATATATATATATATATAATGTATGTATGTATGTATATGTAAACGTGTGAACATATACCATAAGTACAAAGATGACAACAAAAGAACATAGTACTGCACCAAATAGTAAGTTAACCCTCTAGCTCGTCCCTACGTGTAACTATTAGAAACACAAACACAAATGATATTTGCTACAATAAGGCCCGATGTGTTGATTACGCATGCATGATAGGAGACAGCTCCTTTAGCACTCATTATACTTGCACACTGCTTGCTAAACTGAGAACTCTTCTTTTTTATATTTATTTAAAACGCTTTGGGTGAATACATGATTTGTACTATTTACCACTGTGATGTTTACAAGATACTACTGTAAATTTTAATAACTCACAGTAACTCTGGGTAGAGCCGCGAAAAATATAGGATGTACTGCTTGGGGAATCCCCAAACATAAGGTAATCGTTGGAAAAGTTATAATAGAAATGAAACTAAACATTATATATTGCCCGTGTGGGTCAAGTCGTCAACAAAAAATTGATTCACCTAAATTGACCTGGTGGTGATTTATTTAAAGAAATTTCATCATTTATTTTCTAGTTACTGAGGTGTGATGCAACCATCTTTGATCACCAACTACCAAAAGTAGACTAAGATCCCTGAAATTTGCTTGGGACAAAAGTCAATCAAACTAACCACAAATGGATTATTTGATAAACTACAGATTTGTGGTGAAGTAGTGTGGAGGGATATATTATTTTCATTAGCCACTATTATGGAGAACTTGCCAACAATTTAATGAAAAAAAGATAAGTGATGGTTAAAAGTCCATACTAATGGGTTGTGGTCCATTGGCAAAGTCAAAACCTTTAAAACACCTGGGTTGGGAAGGGGAAGGTCTTGGGTTTAAGTCACAGGACAGGGGATTAAGAAATTAGCCGTTCAAAAAAAAAGTCCATACAAAATATTGATTCACAATTTTAGATTTATTAATACAATATGTTTTTCATCCGACTATGATAGTTTGTCATTTTTCACCAAGGGGTTCACCAAATAAGTCTTAAAACATATTGTGATGTGGGGAAAAAGTCCACATGAAACTACAGGTTTCATTACGCCGGTGAACTTCATATAAGGTTTCTCGGATGATACAATATTCGTATAGGTTTAAACATGTAACAACCATATATAGATTGATAATTGATGTACTATGAACGGCCATCCGATTAACGTTTTTGAAGATGTGTTCAACCGGTTTGTGCAAGAACAGTTTGTGAATTGTTTTTCAAGTTTGCAGACCTTAAAACATGATCTGTTGATCTTGTAAACCACATACCTATCTTTAAACGACATCATGATCTTTCAAAAAACAACCCTAGTCTCTCAAACGACAACACACTAATCATCATCAAATGGTAATCGTTGATAAGATAAATTATTGATAAGGTAATCATTGGACAAGTTAAAAAGGAAATGAAAGAAAACATTGTATATGGCGAGTGTGGGGTAAAGTCATCAATTAAAATTTTTATCACCTAAATTGACCGGTTGGTGATTCATTTAAAGAAAATTCATCATTTGTTTTCTAGCTATTGAGTTGTGATGCAACCATCTAGAAATCGAATGGGGTGGAACATTGATTGGTTGTTATTAATGGATAATAATATATTCCATTACCTACTACCAAAAGTAGACTAAGATCCGTAAGATTTGCATGTGAGAAACGTCTTTCAAACCAACCACTAAAGGGATTATTGATAGATTACACAGATTCGTGGTGAAGTAGTGAGGAGGGATATATTATCTTTAATGAGCCACCAATATCCAGAAACAATTTAATTAACAAAGATTAAGTGATAGTTAAAAATGCATACAAAATATAGATTTGTATTATAAAATTGGTTAATGCAATATGTTTTTCATATGCCTGAGATACTTTGTCACTTTGCCACCAAGAGGTTCATAAAGTAGATGTTAAAGCATAATTAATGAAGATGTGGGAAAAAAGTCCACATGAAACAACAGAGGGTTTCATTATGCTGTTGAACTACATATAAGGTTCCTTGGATGTTACATGTTAGTGAATTTTGGTTTGTCCGTGTACAACAACAGGCTTTAGTATAGTTGTGTGTGCTTAATAGATGAATTGTAAGCAAATGATCAGGGGGTTCTCTTCATTGAGTAACACCGTGGTTCATGCCCTTCGTTATGTTTCTCTGCCAAGTGTGCTTCATAAGTTCTTTCTTTATTCGCCTTACACTCAGATGCATAATTCCCATAACTATTGCAAATAAAACATTAAATGTGCTTCTTATCCTTTTTATTCTTTTAATTTGTATAATACCACCACCACCTATAACGCATAAAAAATCATACATATTGTCATGGTGAAACATTCAATAACAACAGTCCCTCAACTAAAGATAAAACACATCTATTTTCAAATAAGGATAATTTTTTTTCCAAACTTCTGTAAACATTTGTAAGATACAACATCAGCTGATGTATTTGCGTATATGTCAGAACTCAACGATTAAAAGAACAAAACAATTTTATTATGAAATCTCAGAAACACATACAAAGAGTGGATGAACCAGTCATCACAGAATGATAAGCAAAGCAAGAGACCTCCAACAGGATGATCAATACAAGATGAGAATAAGCCCTAGACTCACGAATGTACGTGTGAGGATAGGGAACAAGACAAGCGACCAAGAGGATGTAACCGAGAAGAAACGAAGAGCTCGTATGTCCAGAACTTAGAACCTTCCATCTTTTTATAAGGGGACAAACCCTAAGCAGCCACCAAGAAACACGGGAGCCCAATGCCAGCAGCCCAACTTAACTCTAACGGCTATAAGCCCAGATAAAGAGCCCAAAGTACCTCACAAATAAAACACAGTTATATTAGAAAAGGAAAGAAATAAAAATAAATAAAGAAACATTTAAACTGTATTTTTAACACCCCCCCCCCCCTCAGTTTAAATGTGAAAAGAGATTAGAAAGCCCCAAAGACTTACACATTTCTGATGGAACTTTGGGCAACAGGCCTTTAGTAAATATATCTGCCAAGTGATGCTCAGACTTGACACCAACAGTTTTAATCATACCAGAGGCAATTTTTTCTATTAAGAAAAAAAGGTCAACCTCAAAGTGTTTGGTTCTGTCGTGAATGACAGGATTGGTAGCAATCGATAAGGCTGCTGAATTTACATTTCAACACAACAGCAATATCCACATCAACTTTTAATTCTCTTAAAATGTTTATCAGCCACAGCACTTCACATGTAGCACTGCACATGGACCGATACTCTGCCTCAGCAGACCATCTTGACACAGCACTTTGTTTTTTGCTTTTCCAGGAAATCAACGATTTGTCAAGAAATATGCAAAAACCGGTGACCGATCTGCGGTAGTCAACATATTTTGCCCAGTCTGAATCTGCTAAAGCTGTTAAGTGGAAGGTGTTGCCCTTTTTAAACAGAATGCCAGTACCAGGGGCACTCTTTAAATATCGCAACACCTTGAAGGCAATTTGAGTATGTGCCTCTGTTGGCTTATGCATAAACTGAGACAAGTAATGAACAGAATAAGCAATGTCCGGTCTTGTATGTGATAGGTAAATTAGTTTACCTATCAGTTTTTGATATTGCGTGACATCAACAGGTTTTGAATTCTTTAGTGTTAAATTTGTCAAAGCATGATTTTGTTCTATGGGACAGCTAGTGGGCTTACTTCCACTCATCCCATACTCATATAACAAATCCATACAATACATTCATTGGGAAAGACAAATACCATGGTTTACTTTAATTACTTCAATGCCAAGAAAGAATTTCAGTAAGCCAAGATCTTTAATTAAAAACTCAGTTTTCAAAAGTTTCTTGATTTTATTTATCTCAATTTTACAATTCCTAGTCAGGACAATATCATCAACGTAAACCAGAAGAACAATAAATACAGATTTCTTAGTGTTAGTGCAGTTTTGTGTCTGTAACTTGTCTTGTTTCGTTGTATGTTAAACAGTCTTTTGTTATGGAGTCTGTACGTTCCGTCGTGTCTACTTAGTTGGATATCCTCCTATCCTACTTGGTATGACGTCTTGTCTTTGTATTTGTATTTGTATTTGTATTTGTATCTTAACCTAATGCTAGTGTGCATTATGTTTAGAGGTTATGTAATCATGCTTAACAATCAATGCCTTTGTAGATTCTGTCCTTGGTTGTATTTGACGAAAACACATGTCAGCCATCATCATGGCGAAATCAGTGATTTCGTCACACTTGTTTTCGTCCAAAGGGTTTTCGTCCAAGGGTCAGTATATATACGAAGCATGTTTCACAGCTAGGTTTATGAGAGCATAGAGAGAAACTAAGAGTTTATCGTCAAGCATTGTGTGTATGTGTTTGCAGTTTGTTCTCATCCTGTTAATCTAAGTGAATCTTTGATTACCTGTTCGTGTTATCCGCTTTACATTGTTTGGTTTGCACCGTTACGGGGATTCCGCACCCGTGATAGTGTTTGAGATAAACAAGGATGGGTTACGTATCGGATCCTCCGAGAAAAACGGACCTACAAGTGGTATCAGAGCAGAGGCTCTTTTCCTTGTTTAAAACCAAACATTGTGATTGTTTGAAACATGTATTGTTTTCAGTTTGGTGTTTCTGAAAAATCTTATTTTCTGAAAATCTTGTTGAAAATCTGTGTTTAATCGGGTTGTTTTTGCTATAGTTTTATTGAAAACCTTGTTACATTACATGTGTGCATGTTTACATTTTGGTTTTTGTTGAAAGTATAAGCAAAATCATTTTCCAGAAACTTCATATCTTCAAAGTGTTCTTGAATGTGTCTTGAAAATATTCAAATTGTTATTTGCATGTTTCTGTGTTTGAGGTTTGATGATTCTAACTGATTGTGATTATCAATATTATATTACAAGTGTTTGAAAATTGTGTACTGTGATCATTAGTTGGTGAGAAAAAGAAGTATCGAACATCAGAAAAGCATGGTTTGTTGAATTTGTTGTCAACTTGTCAGAGGATAAGGTTTGAAAAATATCTAACATCTGGTAACCATAGTCAACGAAATCCCATCTTTTACGAAATCACCTGTCTAGATGAAAACACTCTTTTACGAAATCACCTGTCTGGACGAAAACACTCTTTTACGAAATCCCTGTTTTCGTCTGGATTTGCATTTGTCAAAGAACTCCGATTTGGTCCCACTTCACATTCAACAACGAAAACCCCTGTGTTTTCGTCACATCCCAGTCAACGAAAACCCCTGTGTTTTCATCACACATAACATCGACAAAATCACCATTGGATTTCGTCAAACATTCTTATTCCTGTGATTTTAAATAGAGGACTTGCAAAAGTGTTCTAACTTTGTGTTTTCAAGTGTTTAATCAGGTACAGTTGTTCTAATATCAAATATGAGTAGTACAAGTCCGTGGGATTGGAGTACGGACCCACGACTAGGTCAAGATGAGACTTCGACGGCCGCATGGTTAATGAATGCCATGCCTCAACAATCAATAAGTTCAAGTCAATGGGCATTGGTGTCGAATCAAAATCAAAACATTCAAAGTCTATTGCTTAGTGAGAGTGAGACGGTTAGCAACAATCGCCCGCCAAAGTTAAATCATATGAACGACTATCCATCATGGAAGGGTCGTTTCTATAATTACGTTCAAGGGCAAAATACAGAATTATGGACGTGTTTCACTTTCAATAATATGCAAGAAGCCGACAAAAAGGTATATGATCTGGAGAAGAAGGCCTTTGCTATTCTAACACAAGCTCTTCACAAAGACATCTATCATCAACTCAGCTATTGTACCAACACGAAAGCTTTATGGGATGCACTGGTAGCGAGAGGAGAAGGAAATGCAGCTACTAGAAAGACACGCCATGATTTATTGAAGAAAGAGTTTGAATCATTTCAATTCTTGGAGAATGAAACCCTAAATGATATGACTTCTCGTTTTTATCATTTGATTAGTGAAATGTGTCCTTATAATGTTACTGCAACTCATCCGGAAATGGTTGCACGGTTTGCTGATGGTCTACCTCCTAAGTGGAGTCCATTCATTGAGCTTCTAAAGCATACGGGCGCTCTTGATACGGTCAATATCTATGAATTCATTCAGAAGTTGGAGCACAAGAACGAAGATGAAATTCGAAAAGCTAAAAGGATTGCAGCTACTCAAAACACAGAAATGTATTTGCCTAGGTTTGCTCCTTCAGCTAGTTCTAGTTCTGTTCAGCAACCGAAGCTTCAAACGGCGTTTGTATCCAATACAAGCTCATCTCCGTTTCCACAGTCAGCTCCTCAACCGATTTTCAATCCAAGTGTTTATCATCCGCCAGCGCATATGATTGCTCAAGCTCATGCTTTCTCAAAACGTCAATTCGATGCAAGTGCATGGCTTCCAACACCCCAACCTCCACCTCAAGTTACCACACCTCAAGCCCAACCACAACAACAACCAGCACATTATACCAACAATTCTCCACCCCAAAATACCAACACTGTTAGAGTTGTTACTTCGAACATCTCAAAAGTTAGCATTGAAGTAGCAAAGGAGCATATGGAACTCATTAATACAATGGTCAGTGCTTACTGCGGTTTGGTCGCAGGTCAAATTGGAAACATTAATTTGACCACCGAAGATTATCAACAAATCAATCGTGATGAAATGGAGTTGATGGATATAAAGTGGGCGTTCGCAAGTGCTGTTAGAAGGGCGAAGGACTTTATGGTTCGAACAGGGAGAAGTTCTTTGGAAAGTAAACAGGATACGAAGTACGGATTTGATAAAGAAGCGGTTACATGTTTCAATTGTGGCGAAAAGGGGCACTTCAAACGTGAGTGCACCCGACCAAGCAAACAAGGAAATCAGAACCCATTCAGAAATCAGACGAGTACTTCCAATGTCAATGTCAATCAAGACAATCATGAACGAAGGATAGTAGCGGTGAACAACAATCAGAACCAGAACCAGAACCAGTCTGGACCTTCAAACACCAACAGAGCATTAGTTTTTCAAGCTGATGAAGAGCGTAATTGGTCTGTACAACTAGGGGAAGGTGATCAAGAAGGAAGAGGAACAGCTTGTTATGCAAAGGTCATCAATCACATCAAGCACGTTCACAAGGAAGAATTTTTTGAAAGTGACGACAGTTCGGGTTATACCGGGAGTTCTGACGAAGAAAGTTCTAATTCGAGTGGTTATAATTCTGAATCTGGTGTGAAGGAAGAAGCGATTTCTGATGTTGATGATTTATTGACTGAAGCAGAGGAGTTGAAGAGTCAGAAATCTGTTCTGATCAAGAAGGCTGCTATAGCATCTAAAGAAATGGAGAAATTCTTCTCTGAAGACGGACCTTTTTCTTATGAGACTGCCTTTATGGCAAATGTCTCAGCCTCTACGAGTCAGGTAAAATCTGAAATTCCTGCTCCTAGTGTTTGTAATGTTTGTGCTGATTTGAAGCTTGAATCTGAAAAGGTTCATAGTCATAACCAAAGTTTGGTTATTGAGTTGTCTAAGTGTAAGGAGGCAAATATGGCTCTAGCTAGAAACGAAAAGGATTTAAAATCTGTGATTGAAAACCTAAAGAAAAGTGTTTCCGACCTAACAAAAACTGTTTTCAATAAGCAAATTGGTATTAACAATTACATTAATATCGTCGAGGAAACCACAAAGGAGCTAGCCGTTGCCAAATGCGAACATGATGCAATCAAGCTCAAATTGGAGAGTTATTCTAACTCCCGATATGTGCTCGATCATATCATTGATGCTCAACAACTAAAAGGTAACAAGAAAGGCGTAGGGTATAAGAAGTGTCCGCCCCCTTTAAGACATAATTATACTCATATGCCTGATGAAGAAGAAATGCCACGATTTGAGCCTAGTGTGCCTCTTGATTATGAGTAAGTTACTACTGGCCTAGGGTTCAAATCGGACAGTTCTTTAAGTACATCATCTGAGCAAACATAAACATCAACATCTACGAAACAAAGTCCTCCAATCATTGAGGACTATGAGTCGTCTGATGATGAATCGGAATCAGATATGAGTGATCAGGATAAATCACTTGACAAGATGAAGGGAGTGGAAGTTCCAATTGAGAATCATATTCTTTGTGATCCTCCTACTCTTGCTATTCAACCAGTTGTCAAACAAGTGATAGATCCTCTCAAGAATGACAAGAAATCTGTGTCTGCCGTTAAGAGTAATAGTGTGTTGTACACTTTAGTTGGTGATTCTAAAATCTATTCAGATCACGATTTTCCAATTAAAAATGTCAATCCATATTCGATTGATAAAGTTTTTAAAGATAATACAAACAAGTTTTTGAGAAAGACAATTCCAGGAGTCATTGTAACTCAATGTGACCCAATTCCAAAAGCTGAAATCAGGAAACAATTTGGAAATCAAAAATCACCAACAAAGCAACAACCTATTGCTTCTAAGGGTAAACAACCAGAAAAGCGAGCTCAAAAGCCCAACGTTTCTCAATCTAAATTTGAAACTAAAAGAGCTCGTTATCAGAAGAAAATCAGTAATGTTAGATTTGTAGAATCGAAGGGTACGGATAAAATTGAGACTTTTGAAAACAAATCAAACCCCAATTTTGTACAACAAGTCAAGATTTTAAAACGTAATAGCCAAAACAATTACACTCAACATACAAACGGGTGTGATGAAAAAGCAAGTACCTCGGGTTCTACGGGTTCGACATCTGTTCGTCTATCAGATTCTCCTAACTTTGTTGAAAGGAGAACATGTTTTAAATGTGGGGAGTTTGGACACATCATTAAAAATTGTCCAAACACTCCCAAGGATAATTTTGTTGAGAAAGCACCACCTGAAAAGATTCACCCTCAACGTCGTCCCGTTTCACCAAAACATGATAAAAGAACTGTTAAGGAACAAGAAACGAAACAATGACGTCAAAACATCAAAGCTGTTGAAAAGGCTTTAAAATCTGAAGTCAAAACGGTCAATAGGGAACCAAGTTCTTCACAAGTTTTAAAACCAGAAGTTTTAGAATCTGTTCATAAAAATATATCTGGTAACGCAAATCAAACTTGGAGACTTAAGGCGGGTGAAAATTCAGGGGGAGGTGTTGTGTTACAAAATCATCAAGAAATTGAGATCATCTTTCGTGATGCTCAGGGACGACCCAAGACCACTAAGGCTTGGGTCCCCATCCTCAACAGTCATTGGATTGTTGACAGTGGAGCATCTAGGCACATGACAGGCGACTTACGACTTACGACTTCTATATGATATGAGAAGTATTAGAGGAGGCTATGTCGCTTTTGTTGGAGACAAAGGCGGGTACATCACTGGAGAGGGAATGATCTCCAATGGTGTTGTATGTTTCGATAAGATCAATTATGTCGTCAAATTGATCATAATCTTCTCAGTGTTTCGCAGTTCTGCGATAAAAAAATCACCATGCATTTTGATGATGCCGGTTGTTATGTGCTAAAACCTGGTTTCAAAATTCCAGAGGAATGGATTCTCTTATCGGCTCCAAGAGTTAATGATCTTTATATTCTTGATATTAGCCAAGCGATTACGACTTCTGCACAAGTCACTTGTTTTGTTTCGAAAGCCACGGAGAAGGAGTCTATTTCTTGGCACAGAAGAATGGGGCACATTCACTTAAGAAAAATGAACCATTTGGTGAAAAACAATCTTGTGAATGGTGTGCCTGTGAGAAGTTTTCATCTACAAGATATCTGTGTTTCATGCCAGAAAAGGAAACAAACGAAGAAGTCTCACCTTCTGAAGAAAATCAACACTGTTAGCATGCCTCTCGAACGTCTTCATATGGACATCTTTGGACCTATGAGACACAAGAAAAACATTCGGGGATGCTTATTGTTTAGTGGTTACTGATGATTATTCTAGATTTTCTTGGGTAGCTTTTATGGAACACAAGAGTGATACTCCTGGCATCCTCAAGGATCTTCTTACAATGTTGGAAAATCTCTACACGTTAAAAGTTAAGAGGATCAGAAGCGACAATGGAACTGAGTTCAAGAATCGTGTGATGGATGAGTTCTGTACTTCTAAGGGCATTCTTCATGAATACAGTTCTCGATACACTCCACAACAAAATGGTGTCGCGGAGAGGAAGAATCGGACGATAATTGAAACTGCAAGAACGATGTTGGTAGAGTCGGAGCTTCCTGTTCAGTTCTGGGGGGAGGCTGTGTCGACTGCTTGCTACACATTAAACAGAGTTCTTACAGTTAAGTGACATGGCAAGACTTGTTTCGAACTTCTATAGAAAAGGAAACCGGATCTTTCATTTCTAGAACCTTTTGGCGGTCCATGCACTATGATTGAGCCAGATGCAAAGTTTGGCGCGGAAGCTATTGAGGGTTTCATTCTTGGATATGCTACTTTGAATTTTCGCGTATGGAATCTGGCTACCAAAAAGATTGAGCTATGGAGTGAAGTAAGGGTTCAAAGGTATACAAGTCCTGTTAGGGCTCCGGGTGATCCTTGGATGTTCGACTACGATGGGCTATTCGACTCCTTTAATCTGCCAACCTTTGACGAAGATTCTGCAGCTGCTAGAATGTTATTTGATAGTGACAACGCTGCTGGCTCGCCATTGGTTAGACCAGTTATTGTTAACCCCTAAGGTTCTAATTCGGTTAACAACACAGTTCAAAATGAGGTATTTGAAGATGCTACTGAGTACAATAAGTCATCAGAAGATGATGAATATCTTGATGCGACTGAAGGCACTTCAGCTCCAGTTGCTCCTGTTCAGGGCACTTCTGTTGAAACTCCTCATATGTAGGATGTTGATACTGTTGAAAGGAATGCATCCACTTCTACAAATATTCCCGGTGTGGAGTTGGTTGTTGATCTTAATATTAATAATTTGGGTGTTAATGCTCATGTTTCTGAAAATCCTGAATTGAGGATACACGATACCCATCCACAGCAGAATATCATAGGAGATGTCCAACGCGTAATCAGCTGAGAAACAACCAGAGTGCTGGTTTGTATTCAGCCATTAGAGAATCTGGTCTTCAAAATGATTGGTCCTTCGCGTGTTACGTTTCACAAGAAGAACCGAAATCTTGGAAAGAAGCCTTAAAGGATAATTCTTGGGTTGAAGCAATGCAAGAGGAACTACAACAGTTCTAGAAACTGGGTGTTTCGAGACTTGTTGAAAAACCCGACAACTACAAGAAAATTGGCACCCGTTGGGTTTACAAGTGCAAAAAGGATGATCGTGGAGTGGTCATTCGCAACAAGGTGAGATTGGTTGTTCAGGGCTTTCGTCAAATTGAAGGCATTGATTACAACGAGGATTATGCACCGGTTGCTCGTCTGGAGGATATTCGGATCTTTCTAGCTTATGCTTCTTTTAAAGGATTCAAAGTCTACCAGATGGACGTCAAAAGCGCATTCTTGCATGGTATTGTTGAAGAAGAGGTGTATGTCAAACAACCTCCAGGTTTCGAAGATCCTTTCCATCCCGATCGGGTTTGGTTGCTCAACAAAACTCTCTACGGGTTACATCAAGCACCGAGGGCTTGGTATGGAACCTTATCTACTTATCTGCTGGAGAACGGTTTTTGCCGGGGTCTTATCAACTGTACGCTTTTCATCAAGGAACAGGATGGTGATTTGTTGTTGGTACAGGTATACGTTGATGATATCATTTTTGGTTTTACTAACGATACTTTGTGCAGGCAATTTGAACGTGTTATGCAGGAGAAGTTCGAAATGAGCGCAATGGGAGAGATGAATTTCTTTTTGGGCCTACAAGTTCAACAAACTGAGTCTGGGATATTCATCCATCAGACTAAATATGTTGGTGACATCTTGAGCCGATTCCAGATGTCTGAAGCAACGCCCATTGGTACCCCACTTCCGACTAATCACGGGATTACTCCGGACTTGAAGGGTGAAAGTGTCAACTCTTCTTATCATCGCGCTATGATCAGATCTCTCATGTATCTCATAGCATCGAGGCCTCACATCATGTATCCAACGTGCCTGCTTGCAAGATATCAAGCTAAACCTAAAGCATCTCATCTTGTAGCTGTTAAAAGGATTTTTCGCTATCTGAAGGGTTGCCCGGACACCGGTCTCTGGTACCCTAAGGATGATAGTTTTGACTTGGTTGCTTTTAGTGATTCAGATTTCGGCGGATGGAAAATAGATGGGAAATCCACAACGGCTGGATGTCAATTCTTAGGAAGTCGCTTAGTCACGTGGCAGTGCAAGAAGCAAACTTGTGTCGCTACATCAACTTGTGAGCTGAATACATTGCTGCCTCAAGTTGTTGCTCTCAAGTTCTGTGGATTCAACAACAAATGCGCGACTACGGTTTAGAATTCCTATCTACCTCTATTTTTGTTGATAATAATGCTGCTTTATCCATCACTAGAAGTCCTATCCAACACTCCCAGACCAAGCACATCGAAATTAAATATCACTTCATACGTGATTGTTTTGACAAAAGATTAATCGATGTTGTTAAAATCCACACTGATGAACAGCGTTGTAACACCTGTGCCTTCACGGCCATCAAACAAATACCGAACCAATGAAATATTATATTTCATACTTGGGATTTGTAAAAATATGTGTATCATTTGCACATATCAATTCTTGTTCAATTTCAAACTCTAAATCGCTTTCTGGAAGGTTATACGCGCACCGATGCGTAAATATAACCAGTTTAATGCAACAAACACTCCGGAATAGTGACATAGGCTTAACATACCTTAAATAACCTTTACATAACTTAGAAATAAGTTTTGAAGGCTTTGGTATGGCAAAAACAAGCTAATTCGCTTACAGGGACTAAACTTGACAAACTGCGAAAGTATGCCAATTTGAACTGTAATAAACATTCCGGAACATAACCATAAGTTAAACACACCTTAAATATCCTTTACATAGCTTAGAAATAGGCTTTGAGGGGTTCGGTGTGCTAAAATAAACTTTTGGGTCATTCATGGACTAAAAGTGTCAAAAAGTGCACAAGTTTGCATTTTCGCGCATAACTTACGTTCTGAATACATCCGGACATCCAAAAATTTATGTAAGCATGACTATATTATATTTTAGTGTTCTCCTTAAGAAAAATCCATGCGTCGCGTCATTTGGATCGTTTTTCGCGCTTATGCGCATTCCGTCGTAATTAAGCGAACATCGCGTTCGTACGGCCAAACGAACCAACCTCCGGCATATTTTTGAGCATGTTTTGAGTTCCCTATACTTTAACTTCATTTTAGAGCCTTGAAATGAGGTTAACGGGGTTCAAACGCATCGAAAAAGGCCTTAAAACACCACAGGGACCAAAACTGTCAATTTTGAAACTTTTCTGAAGCTGGTGCATGGTGGCGTAGCGCGACTGCATAGGGCCTTTACCGTCGCACTACGCGACTGCCTATGCTGGACAGAAAACATGCAGAAACTTCAGTTTTTCGTTTTCGGGACCAGATTCGACGTATTAACAGCTGTTAACAGCTGTTCTCCACTCCTTAATCCCTTGCCACATGTTGATACCCTATGGTGAGTGGCCAATTTAGTCACCATAACATCTCGACAAGTGTACGGGTGAGATCTAGGCACGGTTTCCATGAAGCGATCTTAACGGTTCGGGTATTCCTATAAATACCCCAACACCCCCATTGCTAAACTTACAAGAAACTTGATTTGAGAAACTCTAAGTTGAAACATTTGTTTCATACCTGAGATTTTTGAATCGAGTTTAGCATTCGGGGACCCTTCGTAAGTATTCTTTCGTTCTTTTCCTTATTTTACTGCTTTTCGAGTCAGAAAGTCAAACTTTGTTTGACTTTCAGCGTTGACCAGTAATGGTCAATGCGAAGTTCGTTTGAACTTCGCAACGTGAGTGTAATCACGTTGGTCATAGTCCCTTGGGACTATGCCCACTGATTACCACGTTGTCTAGGGTCGTAGGGTAGGCGATCTAATAAATCGCCTATACCTTCGAGCCCGACCCAGTTTGGTCGATCATTAGGATCCGACCAAATACATTAGGTGACCCTAGTATAGGGCATAACCTTCCGAGGTTATACCCTATGGTCACATCGTTTAAGTAGTTGTATGATAGGTAGTTTATATGCCTTAGGTAAATTACCAGAATACCCTTTTCATGTATAATTGGTAATTAAGCATATGTAACCTAAACTTTTGTCACATAACTGATTATGTAACATGTTTAGGCATATAACACTTGCCATAGGACTAGTTAGACGGTCCGAACGCGTTTCATGCGCACGACGCTTTAAAGTAGCATAAGTTACCTTAATGAGTCGCGATGGGTCGAAAGCACTTAGGTTAGTCTCATTGTAGTATGTGGGCCTTGTTAAACCATATCATATGAGTTCCAATACTCATTTGGTTTGCCAAGCCTCATCCTATCCGATCTCCCGATTTAAGTCTGGTTTATTTATATAGTTTAGATTTGCCGACTGATTCCGTGCTCCCTCAAGCTTTGTTTGGTTGTTGTTCAAGACCTCCAAGCATTCTCAGGCGAGTACATTATTCCCCTCTTTTACTGTTTTCCAAATGTTTTGGGGTGATTCATATGTACTAAATGTTTTATCAATAGTTTCAAGAACAATTACAATGTGGTTTCAAGAACAATAACAATTATTTCAAGAACGCTAACAATGATTTCAAGAACGAATACAATGATTTCAAAAACTAATTACAAATTTCATAAAGTGAACAAACTTGTAGGTTGTAGTTACATAACCGATGACATTCATTAGCAGTGATCAAGCCGACCAGTATTAGGTTATGGTACCATAGGATCTGACAAATCCCGTTATTTACTGCACCCATTGTTATGTGTGGGTGTTGTGGGTAGCGACTGAATCTGTAATTATTAACTTATCCTTTGGTAAGGGTTTGTTAAGAACGAGAGCGAGAGCGAGATGGAGCGAGGAACGCGTCAAGAAGGTTTGAATGTTATTAGAGAATCGACCATAAAGTAGTTTCACAATTAAAACAAGAACGACTAGAACGATTTTACAAAATGGGTTAACGATTGGGTAAACATTGGGACATGATTTACATTTGATCATGCATTTACACGAAACATAGTATTGGTTTAAACCAAGTTTTACTTCAATACTTTGTTTTGCGCGTTTCACCTATGGTTTAGTTGATGTATTTCACTAGCCATACATATCATTTTGGTTATACATTACATGGTTTACATTGGTTGGTTTGGTTTGAGTAAATGATTAAGTAACGATGCGGGTGTAATATGATACAAGCATGGTGGATACGCCGCTGGTACTTCCTATATATAAGTGTTTGTATGGTATTACATGTCGTAGCGTTATTTGAATCATTTCAGTTTGATACATATAACATTTTATACAAATAACATACTTTTCACAAGACATTGTTTTACAAAACAATTTATCTTTTACAAACTCATTTAACTTGGTTATTCATTTAACCATGCATTATTTTCTTATTTATACATATCATCTGAACTTATTGTTTTTCAAATGATTTACAAAGACAAAGCAAATTACAAGGTTCATGACTAAACATTTTCTTAAAACAGAAGTCATGAATCTTATTTTCACAAAACCTATGTATCTCGCCAGCATTTCTTTGCTGACCTCGTTTTCACATATGTTTCAGGTAATTGTTGAATGGTATCGATTGATAAGATGCATGCTCACATAGGACAGGACAAGGCCTTAGTGACTCAATAACAATGATAGATTATGTTTAAATTGTGTATTTAGATTTCCAGACGATGTAATTATTCAATGTTTAATAAAACGAAACACTCTTTGGTATCCATGGTTATGAAACATTAATTCTGTTACAACACTCCCCGACGTTTCCGCCACGTTTGGTTGTCCTACGTGGTCGGGGTGTGACAAGCGTGCTGACCTGTTTACAAAAGCTTTTGACAAATCTCGTTTTGACTATCTTTTGTTGGTCAATGGTATTAAGGTGAAACAAGAGTAAACTTCTGTCGGCTGATCGTTTTTGTAAATATTTTCTTAAGCGTCAAAAATCCAAAAAGATTTTCAGTTTACTTATCTTTTCGCATTTTAGGGGGAGAAAATTCAGAAAATACTAAAACATGTGGAAAATTCAAAAATCCAAAAATATGTCGTTTGTTTTCTGTCCTTAAGTATGAAAAATCAAAAATTCAAGAACAATAGAAAATCAAAAATGAGTTTCTTGGAGAAAAGAAGGGAAAGTGATGATATACACTGGTGTGGTCTGTCAATATGGTCAAAAGAAAAAGAAAAATTGAAAAATGATAAGTAGCTTTACTAACGATGTATTGGTAGGCTCACAATCAGACTAAAATGTGCAGGATGATATAAACCTAACAGACTTCAACTCAGGTGGGAACCATTCATTGGCATATGGTCTTGGTACCGGAATTTCGTTTGATTGATTGCCGAGGTTCTGAGATATTCGGTCTTTATGCTATCTTATCATTTGGGTATCATGGTTGTATCAAACCGTAAAAATAACGGAGACGAAGTCTATGATCTTCCATGATACTATACATAAGTGTACATATTGCATTCGACCTCAATAAGTGATCAACAATCACATGTCCAAACAAACAAGTGATAATATATCACATTTATCTGGGAGTCAAGTTCGTCCCACATCTGATTTCGTCATCCTAGGTGTTTGGGCTAACTGTTTAAAGCCTAGCACAAGTGTTTTCATCATATGTGAATAACTTGCCCTTTGATTTTGTCACAGGGTCCATTACACAACACTTAGAAACATTTTGTTAACTGTGAACTTTGAAACCTTATACAGTATATATAATTATACATGTTTAATATTCAAAATATACATTAAATGTGTATACATATATGTATGTTGTAAGTGTCACATTCCTCGTTCTCATTACGCGTATTTGTCAAACACAGAATGGCTCCGAAATCGCGCAAAGCCGCCACAAAGAAAACCAACAAAACCGAAGAAGAAAGCATGTCTGAACCGCGAAATAATATGATTGCTCATCTTGATCCGGAAGGAAAATTTGTCGATTTTAAAGAAATCACGCAATGGTTACGGGAATCACGGATAAACATGGCCGTTACTTTCTCAACACCGGTGTATAAGACATTGATTAAAGCATTCTATGAAACTGCTCAGATACTTGAAGTTGATGGAAAGGTAGTGATTCGAGGGCAAGTTCATAAGCTGGATGTGGATGTAACTCCAGAGATTCTCAACACTGTTTTGGAAATTCAAGACGTTGCTGATGCACCATTCTCTGCATCAATCATGTGCACGCGGATGTTTGCTTAGGATGAAATGTACTGCTGATATTTTTGCTGGGCAAATCAACAAAGCTACATTGCCTATGTGGTACAAGTTCTTGTTACATGTACTTATTCAATGTTTAGGCAAAAACCGTGCAGGTTATGACATGACTGGATTCGATCTCATCGGTTTGATGGTCGCGCTTGTTTTGAATAAGCCATTTAGCATATCACAGTTCTTATTTGCAAACATGAAAGACAATTTATGAAGAACTGGATCTCGGACGACCGGCAAGAAATTCTGGATGTATCCGAGATTCATGCAAATGATCATGAATGCTCAACACCCTGATCTACCCAAAGCTGACACTGACATTCTCAAGATGGAAACTGTGTTGGATCATTCCTTTAACTTGTTCAAAGGTCACTCGGCTAAGAAATATAAAGAGTCTGATCCTCCAAGGAAGATGTTTGGTGCTCTAGCGAACAAAGAATACGTGGCTCCTGCTAATGATAAATAGCGTCACGAAGACAGCCAGTCATATGATGAAGAACCCGAGTTAGAAAAGAGGATGAAAGAAAAGCTCTAGCGCAAGCGTGATTCATCTGATAGTGATGATGATGAAGAAGGTGGTGATGGTGATGGTGGTGATGCTGGAGCGACAGCAGCTAGTGCACCTGGCGCTAGTAGTGCTGGTGGAGATGGGCGAGCAGATTCTGATTATGTTCCATCGGATACTGAGACTGAACGTGTGCAGAAAAAGAATACGGCTGTCCTTCGTAAGAAGAAAGCTAAAAAGAACATTGGTACTTCATCGTCTACACAACAATCTGTTCCTTATGAGCCTATACAGGAAGCTGTAATGGATCCAAACTTTGGATTCACAGCTGAAGAAGCTTCTACAATGGTGCCATATCCTCTGAGGTCGACAGAACCACCAACTACAACTATTCAACCACCTCCTGTGGTTACATCAGCTCCTGATACTCCAACTATAACTACTCAAGTTGCTTCACAAAGATCAATGGCTTCTGCAATCAGAGCGACTACATCTCAGCCTAGTTCTGAACGTCAAAGGATATTCTCAGAAATGTCTCAAGATGAAAAGAACAACTTCTTATTTTCTCAACTTGAAGCTGCTGCAGATCGCATACAAAGGCAAACTGATTTCATCAGAATCACCAAGAATGATCAAATCGCTCAACTCGTGGAAATAAATACGTTGAAGTCCACTGTTGAACAACAACAAACTGTTATAGGACACCAACAAGCCGAGATCGATCAACTGAAAGCAGAGAATGCACGTTTGAAAACTGCAGACGAGGCAAGAGAACAAAGCAGCTCTATACTTCAGAAGTTGGCTGAGGATCTGAAAGGAAGATGTGACTTCATGAAAGAGTGGTACGAAACTCGTAACACAACTATAGTTGACGGAGTCAAAAAGATCAATGCAGGCAACATGAAGTGTTAAAGAAGCATGATCATGATTCTGAAGATCAAGGGAATCCATATCCCCCAGCTGCAGCTCAACAACCTCCAGCCTCTACATCTACACAGATTGTTGCTTACAAGCCTCCTCAGGTTGAATCTTCACAAGGAACTTCTAGTGGTGCACAGGCAGAATTGATGGAAATGCTCGAAAGTTCCTATGTTGAAAGCGACATGGCTGGTACTTCTAATGTTATTAGCTCTTCTGATATTGCCTTACAGGTTATACATCCTGTATCTGGAGAACTTTTAGAAGAAGGGGAGTTGGTGGAAGACTTATCATATGAACAGAAACTAGCTTTGGAAGAGATGAAATCTGTTGATGATGCTGTGATTGATCAAATGCCAATTGAACCAAAAACAGATGACACCGAGAATCTGGATGAAATAATTTTTGAAGGCGAATCGAGTAAAACAACTTACGTTCGTGCTGATGGAACGGAGTTTGATCCGTTCGATGAAGAATGGCTGAAAGAGAATCTTGACGACATCAACGAGCAATTTAGTAAACGTGATTCTTCAGACGATCCGACAGACGCATTCCAAGAATGACGAAAAAGCTTTTTCTCGAAGATCGAGAAACCTACTCCTCCAGAAGCGCAAGTTGATTACATGCAGTACATAAAAGAAAAGCCGCATGGAAAGATACTCAGCTGGATGTTCGTGCAGGATATTCACTGTGTGGCCATCAAGCGCGAACATGGCGTCCAGTATTTCAATTCGTTCCTGAGTATCACATCTCTGCCATTCTATGACGCTGCTGCTTTAACGATGTTGAGACTGATCAATCGCTCAAACTATGCTGGAGCAACTTTGTTCGAAAAGAGATTGAGGTTCAATCGTCAAAACGGGTGGAAGGATGAACTACACAAACCGCAGTTTCCGATCTATCAGTAGATCAAGTATACGTTAGATCCAGAGACTAACACAGGTCGATACAAGCTTATCTATCAGACTCCGAAAGTCATGGATAAAATTCCGCTGATGCCGATGAAACAAAATTTCTTGGGGAATATGTGGTTATGGTGTTACGATTCGGATACGCATGAAGCGATTATAGTATTTAAAGATCAGGTAAACTTCCGCATGCTAGATCCGATGTGGATTGTCAACATGTCTACGGCCGACATCAACAAACTGTTTCGGCATGATATCTTCTACGAAGATGAGTACGCTCAACAAGCTTTAATGTTCCAACGCGTTGCTTGTTTTTGCTTTTACCGTGGTATTCATGCCGGAAGCACCTGGTCCGCAAAACAATGAAGATTGAAGACTCAAAGAACGAAGACTAAACAACAGACAAGGGGGAGTTTGTTATTGCAGTTTTGTGTCTGTAACTTGTCTTGTTTCGTTGTATATTAAACAGCCTTTTGTTATCGAGTCTGTACGTTCCGTCGTGTCTACTTAGTTGGATATCCTCCTATCCTACTTGGTATGGCGTCTTGTATTTGTATTTGTATCTTAACCTAATGCTAGTGTGCATTATGTTTAGAGGTTATGTAATCATGCTTAACAGTCAATGCCTTAGTAGATTCTGTCCTTGGTTGTATTTGATGAAAACACATGTGTTTTCGTCAGCCATCATCATGGCGAAAACTCTTTTGGATTTCATCAATATGGGTGTGCCGAAATCAGTGATTTCGTCAAACTTGTTTTCGTCCAAAGGGTTTTCGTCCAAGGGTCAGTATATATACTAAGCATGTTTCACAGTTAGGTTTATGAGAGCATAGAGAGAAACTGAGAGTTTATGGTCAAGCATTGTGTGTATGTGTTTGCAGTTTGTTCTTATCCTGTTAATCTAAGTGAATCTTTGATTATCTGTTCGTGTTATCCGCTTTACATTGTTTGGTTTGCACCGTTACGGGGATTCCGCACCCGTGATAGTGTTTGTGATAAACAAGGATATGTTACGTATCTGATCCTCCGAGAAAAAAGGACCTACACTTAGATTTAATGAACATGGAATGATCACATTTTGACTGTGTAAAACGAATTTTTACCAACACTTCAACAAGTCTTTCATTCCACATACGTGGAGATTGTTTTTAACCATATAAAAACTTGTTCAACTTGCATACTTTATCCTGTTTTTCAATATTTAACCCGTCAGGTAGAGTCATATAGACTTCTTCCCTAAGGTTACCATAAAGAAAGGCATTATTAACATCAAGTTGATAAAGTGGCCAACTATTTTGAACAGAGAGACTAATAACACCTCGAACAGTCACCATTTTAATAACAGGGGAGAATGTTTCCTCAAAGTCAATCCTCTCGCGTTCATTAAAGCCCTTAGCAACAAGCCTAGATTTGAACCTATCAATTTCACCCGTAGATTTGTATTTAACTTTAATCACCCATTTACACCCAATAGGTTTTTTACCACTAGGAAGATCAACAATATCCCAAGTATTGTTTTTATACAGAGCAGACAATTCATCATTCATAGAATCAATCCACCTTTTATCTTTAAGAGAATCTTTATAAGTGCAAGATTCAATGACTTTATTAATATTAGCAGCAAGACAAATATTTTCACTTGGTAAGTTAGAATAATTAACAACTTTATCATAACTATATCTAGCATTGCCAACAACAAAATCATCAAATCTTTTAGGAGCAGAAGCAGATCTAGTAGATCTTCTAATATTTTGAGTACCCTCAGGAAGGTTTGACTCATCATTAACACTACTAGACTCAGCCCTCACAAGTTCAGTTGCAACACCCATGGACTCATTACTCTCATACACATCATCAGTTCCTGATGATTACTGAGAATCACTATCAATAGTTGATTCAACTGCATCACTGTGTTGCTGAGTCACTGTAGTTGAATCAATGGAACCCTTCTCTTCATCATCGGGATTTGTATCACTTGAAGAATCAAAGTTGTAAAAAAAAGTTTAATTGGTTTAAGTTGTTTGGACTGTTTAGATCAAGGAAAGATTCATTTTTAAAAGGAAACACAGTTTCATAAAAGCTGACATCCCTAGAGAAGATGAATTTTATTTTGATCTAGACTCCAGACTTTATATCCCTTTTTAAAATTAGAGTATCCCATGAAAACACATTTTTCATCCCTTTCTTCAAATTTATCAGAGTTATCTAAAACAGTAAAAAAACATAGACAACCAAAGACTTTCAAGTGATTAAGAGAAGGTTTAAAGCCAAACAACATTTCATAAGGAGAACAACCATGTAGCACAAAAGAAGGGAGCCTGTTAATTAAGTAGGAAGCAGTGAGCACACATTCAGACTAGTATTTAAGCAGTACTTTAGACTAAAATAATAAAGCTCTTGCAATGTTTAGCAGGTGTCTGTATTTCCTCTCCACAACACCATTTTGTTGTGGAGTATATGTGCATGAAGTTTGATGAATAATTCCCTTTAGTTTTACAAAGGCAGACATTTGTGAATTAATGAATTCTGACCCGTTATCACTTCTAAACACTTTGATATTTACTTCAAATTGAGTTCTAATGAGATTGTAAAAGCTTTGTATATTTTCATAAACTTCAGATTTTGATTTCATCAAATAAACCCACACAGATCTTGTAAAATCATAAACAATAGTGAGAAAATACTTGTACCCTTCTATACTAGTGACTTTGTAAGGACCCCAGACATCTAGGTGAACAAGGTCTCCAACTTTAGTTGACCTATGGTCACTAAGTGGAAAGGGAACCCTATGTTGTTTAGCTTTGTGACATATATCACAATGCTTAATCTCATTGGACTCAGACTTCATTTTTAAAACATTTAACACTTGTTCTGCAGGATGACCCAGTCTAGAGTGCCAGAGCTTTATATTTCCCGTCTTACTCAAACAAGAAAAAAAACAGAACTGAGGGAGTTACCACAGAAATACAGACCCTCGGTTTGTCTACCAGTCACCAGGGTTTTCTTTAAGCATAAATCCTGAATATAGCAAGTATTTTCATCAAATATCACTCTAAGCTTATTGTCCTTAGCTAGCTTAAACACAGAAATGAGATTCACACATTATTTAGGGACAACAAAAACATCTTTTAGAATAATAGAATCTGAGAATTTAAAACAACCAATTTGGGTGACTTTAGCATCAGTTCCATTTGGATGTTTAATGTTTATATTATATTCAGACATATCAACAAGGTTAAACATGTTTTTGCTAGACAAAACCATATGCTGGTTTGTACCAGAATCTATAATCTAGTAAAGATTCTATGTTGAAGAGGTTTTTGAGTTGAAACAGAAGGTGTTATTGTAGTATTCAAAGGAAGAGTAGGAACTAAAACATTTACCTCCTACATTGGACTTATTTGTATCCTCAGTTTTATTCACATTCAGCATTCCTAGCAGCTTAGAAAATTGATCAGCAGTCAAAGAGTACAAAGAACTAGCTTTTTATCATTCACAGAGTCACTCATAGAAGTACTAGTACCACCACTGGTAGAGTTGTTGGATCTAGGCCACTGATGACTATTATGGTTTGGTTTTTGTCTATCGTTTGAAGGATAACCGTGCAGTTCGAAACATTTATCAATAGTATGACCAATCTTATTGCAGTGAGAGCACTTGAGGTTTAGATTAGGGCTTTTGTTAATTTCTTTCTTATTATCATTGAAATTACTTGTTTTTGCAGCAAAACCAACATTAGGAATCTTTGAAACATTGTTTGATCCTCTATGGGATTCTTCCCTAGAAATGATGGAAAAAGCAGTTTTTATAGTGGGCAAAGGGTCTCGTGTTAATAGATTGGTTCTAACAGGTTGATAAATGTCATCTAATCCCATTAGGAACTGCATAAGCTTGATTAATTGATTAAACTCATTAAACTTAGTTGAAGCATTGAAGGTACAGGAAGGTAATTGAAGCATGGCATCAAATTGATTCCACATTGTGTTAATTTTATGATAATACGTACACATACACACTAGCACCATTTTGGTTCCCAGAATTGATCTTTTGATACAGACCAAACAAAACAGACCCATCTACTTTATCATATGTATCTTTTAAGTCATCCCAAACCTTAGAAGCAAGCTTTGAGTGGACTTGTCCATAATATAATTCATCAAAAAATGAGTTCAAGATCCAATTTAAAACAATAGAATTGCAGCGATCCCACTGACTAGCTAGAACATCATCAATTTTAGACTTAACACATGTACCATCAATAAAGCCTAACTTAGTTTTTGCCATTAGTGCAAGTTTCATAGCGTTTGACCAGACCACATAGTTTTCAGTTCCTTTTAATTTTATATTGACAATAGTAAGACCACTTGAATCACTAGCATGTAGGTATAAATGATCACTAGCATCAAGCTTGCTAACCAAAGTGACAGTGGGCTTAGACTTATCACCCATTTAAAACAGGGAAGACAGCCAACAAAGACAAGCAAGTACGAACACAAGGCAGCAACATAGAAACAAGTAGCACCAAGGTAATATAACACAATGTTATGAAATAAAAAGAAACACAAACAGATAATACTCAGAGATAAACACAGAACAAACCCGTAAAATCCTTGACAGAGGTCAGATCAGAGGTTCGTCACTCAAGGTGCCGCCATAGATGATATCCAGGGAACCACAAGACAACAGACAGACCAAAAATGCAACAGATTGTATCCTCTCTATGTCCCAAATCAAGCCGGTCTTGCCAATAACCCGGTATCAATATACCTAGACACAAGACTCGGTGATGTAAAACAAAACAGTAAAAGAGAGAGAAAGAGAGAGAGAGAGAGAACGATCTCACAGCGGGCGCGTAAGCTCAAGCGGATCAGGCTTGTAACCTTCACTTAGGGTTACAAGCACTTGATCAGAAAACCAAGCACAAGTCCTGTTAGTTTGCCCTAAGAGGGACCAACGAGGACCTTCTTCAAGAAAAAAACCAGAGAAGAACCCAAAATTAGGGTTTCAATCTCACAAGAGCAGCACCGTCTCCTAAATCCCAGTACTCAAGAAACCGAATCACCAAACCCTTTCAAATACAACTGCGGCAAGAGAAGGGAAACACCACGGATTGAAGTCAGCAGACCCTAAGGCCTACCAAGACCTCAAGTTTACTGAAAAATAACTTTTGCCTCTGATCTGAAAACCCTAGATTGATTCACAGTGAATCAGACCTTCAAGATATGCAGCGGAAGAAGACCAGAGCACCGACTCAACCTCGGAGCTCTGATACCATGTCAGAACTCAAAGGTTAAAAGAACAAAACAGTTTTATTATGAGATCTCAGAAACATATACAAAGAGTGGATGAACCAGTCATCACAGAATGATAAGCAAAGCAAGAGATCTCCAACAGGATGATCAATACAAGATGAGAATAAACCCTAGACTCACGAATGTACGTGTGAGGATAGGGAACAAGACCAGCGACCAAGAGGATGTAATCGAGAAGAAATGAAGAGCTCGTATGTCCAGCACTTAGAACCTTCCATCTTTTGGTAAGGGGACAAACCCTAAGCAGCCACCAAGAAACACGGGAGCCCAATGCCAGCAGCCCAACTTAATTCTAACGGCTATAAGCCCAGATGAAGAGCCCAAAGTACCTCATAAATAAAACCCAGAAATATTAGAAAGGAAACAAATAAAAATAAATAAAGAAACATTTAAACTGTATTTTTAACACCCCCCCCCCCAGTTTAAATGTGAAAAGATATTAGAAAGCCCCAAAGACTTACACATTTCTGAATGAACTTTAGGCAACACGGTGGATACGAAGGTCGAATGTAGGAGGATCGAGAAAGATTCCTATTGTTCGTGATTATCCAGAAGCTTTTCCTGAAGACTTACCTGGATTGCCTCCTGCGAGATAGATCGAATTCCGAATCGATCTGGTTCCCGGTGCTGCACTGATTGCAAAATCTCCTCACAGATTAGCACCGTCAGAAATGAAAGAAATGTTGAATCAGCTTCAAGAGCTAATAGACAAAGGTTTCATTCGACCAAGCTTTTCTCCTTGGGGTGCAACAGTTTTGTTCGTGAAGAAGAAGGATGGATCCTTCAGGATGTGTATTGATTACAGAGAGCTGAACAAGTTGACTATCAAGAATCGGTACCCTCTACCGAGGATTGACGATTTGTTTGATCAGCTATAGGGGTCTAGTTACTACTCGAAGATTGACCTGCGTTCAGGATATCATCAGTTGAAGGTCGCTGACGAAGATATTCCGAAGACAGCTTTTCAAACACGGTATGGCCATTATGAGTTTTTAGTCATGCCTTTTGGCTTAACTAATGCACCAGCTGTGTTCATGGATCTCATTAACAGGGTATGCAAACCCTACTTGGGTAAATTCGTGATAGTATTCATCGACTATATACTTATCTATTCGCGAACCAAAGAAGATCAAGAGCATCATTTGAAGTTGATTTTGGAGTTGCTGAAGGAAGAAAGGTTGTATGCCAAGTTCTCTAAATGTGAATTCCGGATTCGGGAAGTTCATTTTCTCGGACATATCATAAATGAGAAAGGTATACACATAGATCCATCAAAGATAAAGGCGATCAAGAATTGGGAAGCGCTAAAGACTCCGTCGGAGGTGCGACAATTCTTAGGGCTTGCTGGATACTACCGGAGATTCATTGAGAATTTCTCTAGATTAGCGCAGCCTTTGACGCTATTGACCCAGAAGGATAGAAAGTTTGATTGGACGGAAAAGCAGGAGGAAGCTTTTCGGACACCAAAGGAAAGGTTGTGTAGTGCATCTATTCTTTCCCTTCCTGAGGGAAATGATGATTTCATTGTATATTGTGATGCGTCACGTTTGGGCCTTGGATGCGTGCTTATGCAGAGGGACAAAGTGATAGCCTATGCATCCAGACAAATGAAAGTGCACGAGAAGAACTACACGAAGCATGATTTGGACCTTGGAGCTGTTGTGTTTGCCTTGAAGATCTAGAGACACTATTTGTATGGCACGAAGTGTACGATATACATAGACCGTAAGAGCCTACAGCACATCTTTGATCAGAAGGAGCTCAACATGCGACAACGACGTTGGGTAGAGTTACTCAATGATTACGAGTGTGATATCCATTATCACCCGGGAAAAGCAAACGTTGTTGCAGATTCGCTCAGTAGGAAAGAGTGGGAGAATCATCTACGTGTGCGCGCTTTGGGCTTGACCATTACAGACGAGTTTGACCGATCAAATTTGTAATGCGCAACGAGAAGCTTTGAAGGATGAAAACCTGAGAAGAGAAGGTTTGAGAGGTATAGAATGTGAACTGATACCAAAAGCGGATGAAGTGATGTACTTTATGAATCGAGTTTGAGTACCGCTTAGAGGTAACCTACGTGAACTGGTTATGAACGAAGCTCATAAATCTAGATATTCCATTCACCAGGTTCAACCAAGATGTATCAGGATATCAAAGTGTTGTACTGATGGCCCAATATGAAGAGAGATATTGCGGTCTATGTGGGTAAATGTATGACGTGCTCAAAGGTTAAGGCTGAACATCAGAAGCCGTCTGGGCTTCTGCAGCAATCAGAGATCCCTAAGTGGAAATGGGAACATCTTACGATGGACTTTATCACCAAGTTACCCCGTACGTCGCGTGGACATAATATGATATGGGTAATTGTGGATCGATTAACAAAGTTTGCTCATTTCTTGGCGCTTAAGGAAACAGACAACACGGAAAAGATATCGCAGTTATACCTTAACGAGATTGTAGCCCTTCTTCGAGTACCGGTGTCGATTATTTCGGATAGAGACGGACGATTTGACTCCAGGTTTTGGCGATCTCTTCAAGAGTCGCTGGGTTCTTGTTTGGACATGAGTACTTCGTTTCATCCTCAAACGGATGGACAGAGCGAGAGAACCATTCAAATGTTAGAGGATATGTTGAGAGCTTGTGTGATTGATTTCGGTGGAAGTTGGGATACTCACTTGCCGTTGGCAGAGTTTTCTTACAACAATAGTTACCACGCTAGTATTAAGGCCGCTCCGTTTGAAGCCCTGTATGGAAGGAAGTGTCGATCGCCAATTTGTTGGGCTGAAGTGGACGAAATGCATTTGACCGGACCCGAGCTTATATAGGAAACCACGGACAAGGTTTTCCAGATTAAGAGTAGGTTGAAAGTTGCCGCGGATCGACAGAAGAGTTATGCGGATAACCAAAGGAAACCTTTGGAGTTTCAGGTCGGTGATCGAGTCAGGTTGAGGGTATCACCATGGAAGGGCGTTGTGAGGTTTGGAAAAGGGGGAAAGATGAGCCCGCGTTATATAGGTCCTTTCGAAATCGCATCTCGAGTTGGATCAGTCGCGTATAGTCTTAAGCTGCCGCAGGAACTGAGTGGAGTTCATGACGTGTTTCATGTCTCCAATTTGAAAAAGTGTCTGTCCGATGAGACGCTAATTATACCCCCAGGTGAGGTTAGAGTAGACGATAAACTGAGATTTATCGAGGAACCAGTGGAGGTTCTGGATTGGAAAATCCAAAAACACAGGAGGAGTAGGATTAGGTTGGTTAAGGTCTGCTGGGATTCTAAGCGAGGACCCAAGTTCACTTGGGAATGACAGGAATAGATGCAATGGAAATATCCTCATCTCTTCCCACCGAGTGCGAAAACGAAACCTGTAGAGTAGAATTTTTGGGGACAAAATTCCCTAAACAGGGAGAGACTGTGACACCCGGTTTTTCAGGCCATACCGTACAATTGTAACACGTGTTGTGAATAGATAAAAAGGCTGTATTTGACTGATTATGATATTTATATATGATATTTAATGTGTTGGTGAATCCAAACATTTAAAAAAATTATGTTGGCAACAATAAAATAAACGCTTATCTCGTAACGATTAAAATGCTAAACGAACCCTAAAAATAGTCAGTTATGATTAGAATAGTAATTTTAATCATAATCCTGAGGAAAAATAAATTAAAACGCTTAGAAACTCTATTTTTCGAGTTTGAGCGCGTATCGCGCGATACTACGCGTATTAGGCAAAATACTGTCAACGCAGCCAGTCAAGGCAACTGGTAATTATTTCAGTAATAATTTTGTGTGATTATTTTACAGAATGATAAAAATAATTTAAGAACAAAACAGTTTTATTATGAAATCTCAGAAACAGATACAATGAGTGGATGAACCAGTCATCACAGAATAATAAGCAAAGCAAGAGATCTCTAACAGGATGATCAATACAAGATGAGAATAAACCCTAGACTCACGAATGTACGTGTGAGGATAGGGAACAAGATCAGCAACCAAGAGGATGTAACCAAGAAGAAATGAAGAGCTCGTATATCCAACACTTAGAACCTTCCATCTTTTTATAAGGGGACAAACCCTAAGCAGCCACCAAGGAACACGGGAGCCCAATGCCCAGATGAAGAGCCCAAAGTACCTCACAAATAAAACATAGAAATATTAGAAAAGGAAAGAAATAAAAATAAATAAAGAGACATTTAAACTGTATTTTTAACACACCCCCCTCAGTTTAAATGTGAAAAGAGATTAGAAAGCCCCAAAGACTTACACATTTCTGAATGAACTTTGGGCAACAGTTCTTTAGTAAATATATCTGCCAGCTGATGGTCAGACTTGACACCAACAGGTTTAATCATACCAGTGGCAATTTTTTCTCTTAAGAAAAAATGATCAACCTCAAAGTGTTTGGTTCTGTCGTGAAAGACAAGATTGGCAGTAATCGATAAGGCTGCTGAATTATCACATTTCAACACAACAGGAATATACACATCAACTTTTAATTATCTTAAAATGTTTATCAGCCACAACACTTCACCTGTAGCACTGCACATGGACCGATACTCTTCCTCGGCAGACGATCTTGACACAACACTTTGTTTTTTGCTTTTCCAGGAAATCAATGATTCGCCAAGAAATATGCAAAAACCGGTAACCGATCTGCGGTTGTCAACACATTTTGCCCAGTCTGAATCTGCAAAAGCTATTAAGTGGAAGGTGCTGTCCTTTTTAAACAGAATGCCAGTACCAGGGGCACTCTTTAAATATCGGAACACCTTGAAGGCAATTTGAGTATGTGCCTCTATTGGCTTATGCATAAACTGAGAGAAGTAATGAACAGAATAAGCAATGCCTAGTCTTGTATGTGATAGGTAAATTAGTTTACCTATCAGTTTTTGATATTGCATGACATCAACAAGTTTTGAATTCTTTAGTGTTAAATTTGTCAAAACATGATTTTGTTCTATGGGACAGCTAGTGGGCTTACTTCCACTCATTGCATAATCATTTAACAAATCCATACAATACTTTCTTTGTGAAAGACAAATACCATGGTTTACTTTAATTACTTCAATTCCAATAAAGAATTTTAGTAAGCCAAGATCTTTAATTAAAAACTCAGTTTTCAAAAGTTTCTTAATTTTATTTATCTCAATTTCACAATTCCTAGTCAGGACAATATCATCAACGTAAACCAGAAGAACAATAAATACAGATTTCTTAGATTTAATGAATATGGAATGATCACATTTTGACTGTGTGAAACCAATTTTTACCAACACTT